>PVKA01009635.1:0-46867 GCA_004027165.1 Ctenomys sociabilis | reverse complement strand
CCACGGAGCTGCAGCCGGCCCCCAGCTTCTGAAAGCCACAGTGTGGTTGTGCAAAGAAAGAGCACCAGGGGTCAAGGGACTCACATTCCCCAAGCCCAAGTGCCATCACACTCTGTCTCCTACAACTCAGACAGCAGCCGTTGCTCCGAGAGAGAGCCCCAGGCCTCCATGGGCACTGGCATGGCCATTTTCTCATCACTCACAGGACACCACTGTGTACCAGGACTGAGAGGGAACGGCAGGGGAGCCAGGCTTCCTCCAGCTGGTCCCCTCACAGCTCACACTAAGCCTTGCATGTAGCGGTCATAAAAATTCTTATGCACAAGCACATCCAATATTCAGATTATATTTTCATTTGGATAATTTTTGTTTTTTGATTTGTTTTATTTAGTAGTACTGAGGCCTTCATATTGAGCTACATCCCCAGCTCTTTTTGTTTTGAATTTTGAGACAAAGTCTTGCTAAGTTGTCCAGGCTGGATTTAAAATTTTTTATATGCATTTAGTACAGGGTCTATAGGGACTACAGGGTCTATGGGGTCTCACTACATAGATTGGACTTGTAGTGATTCTCTTGTTTTCAGCCTTCCAAGTGCTGGGACTACAGGTGCGCACCACCATGCCCAACTTCAGTTGCCACCTCAGCACACCTGGTGGCAGGGCCAGCACGGCACACCGGAGATCGAACCCGGGCCACTGTGCTCTTGATCCTGCCTCTCTCTCTCAAGTGCTGGAATGACAGGTGTGTGCCCCCACATGCAGCTCAGACTGGTCTCTACCGTCTGTTAGAGAAAAGAACCAGCTGCACACACTGTCCCCTTAGGGGCACACTGCCTGGCTTCCTTTCTTCTGAAATCTGGGTAGAAGCCTTCTTCACCCCACAACTCTTGCACTTTGCATGCACCAACACTGTGTGCATGATGCCAGGGTCTGCTGCCAGCTGGAGCAATAGCCAGGTTTCTTTACTCCATGGATGTAGGAGTCTCTGAGTGCCAGGGTGGCTGGATACTGTGCATAGAATCCACAGAACTACAAGCTCCCTAGGCAATTGCTTCTGGGAAACATGATGCCTTAGGGCTGTCTCTGGAAAGCAAAGTCTTTCAATTTTTTAATTTGAAGCCTGCAAAGGGTGAGGCCTTGCTGGTTTTTCAGACTGCCTCCAGGCTTTTTTCCTATATGTCTGTTGTAAAGTACTTGCAACCAAGCTTTCTTCTGGCTTAACTTTAAAGGAGCTTCCCTTCTGTGAAATTAAAAACTTCTTCAAATCATTCAGCTGCTCCACGTGCTATTGGTTCTCAAGGTACAGCCGGCTAAATGTCCCCAGCTGCTCCACGTGCTATTGGTTCTCAAGGTACAGCCGGCTAAATGTCCCCAGCTGCTCCACGTGCTATTGGTTCTCAAGGTACAGCCGGCTAAATGCCCCCAGCTGCTCCACGTGCTATTGGTTCTCAAGGTACAGCCGGCTAAATGCCCCCAGCTGCTCCACGTGCTATTGGTTCTCAAGGTACAGCCGGCTAAATGCCCCCAGCAGCAGTCATGCCAGTGCCTCAAGATTGAACTGCCTTGAGAGTTCTTCCACCAGATAATTAGGCTGCTGTTCTATCCCAGTGTAGGCAGGTTTTCTGTCATAGTGTAACACAGGTGGCCTGGAGTCCCACTGCCGCAGTCTTTATTCCCAACTGAAATCTCCTGAACCTGGCCTTTACTGGCTGCATTTTATCAGCATTCTGATCTTCTTTTTTTTACATTTTATTGTATTGAAGAATAAATAGCAATGAGACAGTTTCAAATCAGATTAGTAGGACAGATTCAATAATTAATACATTGCATATTGTTTTCAGTTGTACAAGGTGCATATATGATATTCTATTTACAAACACTATCAGAGCCTCTAATCAATGAATTAAGAGAATGTAGCTGTATACCTATCCTTTTTTAAAGCTGAATTGTAGTACAGTTTCAATAATTAATACTTTTTACACTGTTATCTTCCTAGTGGCTATCCATAGGATAAGAAGTAGACAGGATATCCTGTCCAAACACGGTGAGAATCTTTCTTCTCATAGAATTATGCAAATATGAATTATGCATATTTATCCTGTTTGTACTGTTTATACAAACAGAATGGTTCTTCCTTTGTATCCCCCCCTTTTCTGTTTAGTCCTGTCAGAGATGGGTATTCTATTGTCATTCAATTATCATAGGTGCTTGAATTCAGCAAAACAATTCAACACAGTGCAGCAGTCCACAATATTAGTGGGTTATCCGAAGAAGTTGTTGACTAGAGCCATTTACAGCTCAACTTATTATTATGGCCCCACTTTATATACCTCATTTTTATACTTTTCTGCTGGATGGTTAAGACTGAGATATAGCAAGACCTATATAACAAAAAATGTAACTTTTGTATCTGATGAGGTCAGTCAAGTCCCCTCAGAGTTTATCCTGTAACTCTGTACCTCACTTTGTAGATCCTTTGTCAATGTCAGCCATGTGGATGAGTCACAGCCATTGCCTGAGCAGTTTGTTCTCTGTGAAAGCCTGAGAGAAAGTTTTCTCTCCTTAGGCACACCATACATCATCTATCACATTCCTCTGTGGCTCCATAATCTTCTTGATCAGAAAATTTGGGGCACAACTGAGTTCCATGATGTTATAGTACAGGTTCTCCTATGTCCTGAGTCTTCACTGACCTTGAAAGGCCAAAATGTTGGCTGGCCTTGCAGTCCTTCCATTTCTCCAATTTTTGAACTGCAAACTTACGTTGTTAACCATCCAGAAGAGAAGCTGATTATTACCCTGCAACATATGCAGTTCAGTTTAACCTATCTGACTAAATTCTTTTTAGTTATACTTTTCTATTTGTATTTCTTCTTTTGATGTCTTATACTAGGAAGGCTATATGATATTTGCACATGTGTGTCTGGTTTATCTCACTTATATGTTCAAGTGGCATCCACTTAAATATAGATGCTTCAAGTTTATCATTCTTTATAGCTGAGTAATACTCCATTGTATAGAAATATCACATCTTTTTCAACCATTCTTCATGTGATGGGCATCTTGGTTGTCTCCAAGATTTTGCTATTACAAATAGCATTCTGATCTTCTGAGCCTTGACAAGAATCTCCCACCAAGATTGGCTCCCAGCATTGCAGGATTGCTTCTTCAGCCAATGTCTCCAAATATTTCCAGACTTGGGGCTGAGATTATGAATGCTCATTGGCACAAGTGCCTGCCTCAAGAGCATGAGGTTCTGAGTTCAATTCCAGTACCACAAAAAGAAAAGAAGACATTGTAGGCTAAATAAATCTTTACATTGTTCTTTTTTTATTAATTTATTTATTACAGCATCTTGCTATACATCACAGACTCTTTTTGCAGGGTGGGGGTCAGCTCAGCCTCCCCCCAGGGGAGGGGCTGGTGCATCATGTGGTGCTGGGGGTCGAACCGCGGTCCTTGAGAGCTTGCCTAAGCTTGCCAAAGCAGGCGCTTTAGACCACTGAGCTATCTTGCCAGGCCTTTTACATTGTTCTTGATAGTACAGAACAAATATTTCCAGACTTTTGAGTATGGTAGTCACAGCAATGACCTCACTTCTCTGGTACCAAAATTGACACCAGTCAGGGTTTTCTAGAGGCACAGATTTAATATGAAATATATGATATAGAAATGATTTGCAAGATAGGCTTACATAGCTCCCTGCAGCCTTAGATGTGAGCCAATGCAAAGCGGCCATCCTGTGTGTGGAGAGCCAGGGATCCAGTCTAAGGTCAAAGACCGGGCACTCACTGGAGTCCCACATGAGTCCATGTTTGGAAGCCCAAGGGTCTGTGTCAGAAGCCTAGCAGTGGATGTGCAAGGGCAACAATGAAGACCAGAGCTCCTCTTCTCAAGCAGAAGTCAAACTGCCTTCTTTTCTTTCTATTGCATCCAAGATACAAGCCCACACCCAGGTTGAGTCTTCCCTTGTCAATAAATTCAACACCCAGGCACACCCATGACTGTGCTAAACCAATTAGCTAGGCTTTTCCTACTTTAGTTGATAACAAAATTAATTATCACACCATCAAAGCATGAGAAAGCATCAACCAAAATCAAGGCATATTCTTCAAATGACTGACAAATATCCTTGAAAATAGTCAGGGTCACCAAAAACAGAGAAAAATTAGGTAATTGTCAGAGGAGAGAAGACTAGGGACACCCAAGGTCTCAGTGTAGTGTGTTGGCCTGGACCAGACCCCAGGACAGAAAAGGGACACTGATGGAAAAACTGCTGAAATGCAAATAAACTCTAGAGCACACTTGATGGCAATGTATCTGATTAATTTCTTAGTCTTGACAAATGTTTCATAACAAATGGCTACATGAGAGGTTAACTTCAGAGGAAACTGGGTAAAGGTCTAAAGGAACTCTATGTGTTGTCTTTGTAACTTTTCTACAGATCTAGAACTATTGTAAAGTAGGAAGCTTAAGAAAAGCATTTCCTCTCGATCAAAAAAGGAATACGTTTTCAGTGCATAAAGTTTGTAAAATTCACAGGAAAAGCCAGCAGATGCTTGCCATTCGCTCTGTTAACATTCTGCTAGATTTCAATGCAAACTTGCTGCCTGGGCACTTTTTTTTTTTTTGACACAACTGCAAAGAGATTGTAATCACCATTTCCTATCCCATTTCTAGCCTTCTAAGCATGCTTCTTCAGCATTTGACCATTTGGCAAGCATCAGTTTTAAAGTCCTTGGTAGTCCATGGCTCCATTGTGTCTCTGTTGGACATCAATTATGGTGGCTTCCTGATAAAATAAAACTAATAAATACATCTGAGTCTGCATTTTGGGTTGTTTTCTAAAGATAAAGCCTTAAAGGAAGAAATATATAAGGCCAAGGCAGGAGATTGCAAGTTCAAGCCCAGCCTGGACAACTTAGTGAGATCCTGTCTCAAAATAAAGATCCAGGGATATAGCTCAGTGTGAAGACCCTGGGGCCACCCTAGTACCACACCCCAAAAGACATTTACATCCCAAAAGACATTTATATGTGCATATTATCAATTCACTTTCTAAAAGAGGGCTCCATGGTACCTAGCAAATGGTTTACTTAGGATGCCTGTCTTCTCAGGGCTTTCTCTCTTCTTTATTCAGTTTTCCTCACCAGGTTCTGGATGTTTTGAACAGCCTCTCTGGCAACTTTCCCTATGCCCTTGCCATTGCTTCTTCCAGGTTCTCTTTGCCCCTCTATGCCTTCTCAGCCGCTCCATTGGTCCTCTGTCTGCTCAGCAGCACATCCCTCCAGTATCCTTTCTTATATTCCTAGACACAGCCTATTAGCCTCTCTCTTCTTATGGTCCCCTAATATTCCATGACATGCATCAGATGCATCTTGTTTTCCCATTCATCCACTGATAGGCATTTGGGTGGTTTCCACCTTGTGGCAATAATTACATCCACGTGCAGGACTCTATACCCCTGCTTTCAATTCTTTTGGCTATGTACCTGGGAGATGAGCTCCAGGGACTCAGGGCAGTTTTATGTCTGTCTGAGACAATTCCACTTCTTCCAAGAGTTTCCCCCAACTCTCACTGGCCCAGAGAATCAGTTTTTCCCCCTTTCTCCCCAAGCAATTTACAAACACCCTTTTAGAGTTTCTAACTCTAAAAGAATTTTTGGCACTGTCACCACCACCTTAGATGGACTACATTTCATAGATGACAAATGCAGGTTGAGTTTGTTAAGGCCACTCAGCAGCTAAGGGACAGACCTGGGCTCTGGATTCTGGGTTCTAACCATCTTTGTCCTAAATGGACAGATAAGGGTGGGAGAGGAAGGAAGAGAAGGAGGCAATGAGGGAGGGAGAAAGAGAATGAGGAAAGGAAGCAAGACAGGGAGGAAAATGGAAGGAAGGAAGGAAGGGAGGAAAAGAGGAAGGAAGGAAGGAAGGAGGGAAGTATTGTCTCTTCTATTCCTAGAAAAGCTCCAAACCTCACAAGGTCCAGCCTCCCCCTCCAGAGATCAAAACCTGCCTTCCACAACTGCTGTCTGCAGCAAAGATGGGCTCCAAGAGTTTTGTTTTGGGCACATTTATTTTCCTTCTTATATATATTTTCATGATAGGAAGAAAATGACTCTTGTTTTCTGGCCTTTTCAAACTGCATGCAGTTTAGCAAACTGGAGTGGAGCAGGGGGTGCAGGGGCCCACGCAGGGGGCAGCACAGGTGTAGCCGACCAGGCGAGGGGTGCTGGGGAAGGTCTTGCGCATGGCCATACATTTCTCCTTGTCAATGCACAGGGTGTTGGCCTTGATGGCCAACTCGTGCTCCAGCCGTGACTTGGTCATCACCAGCAGCTGCAGCGTGTCCTGTGCTTCCCTCAGCCTCAGCTTCAGGGTCTGCAGAGTGTCATCGATGGTGAACACCTCATTCACGAGCCTGGGGAGTGGGAAGAGGACAGGGAGTCGCAGGCCACTCAATGAAGACACAGTCACTGTGCAGTGGAACTGTGCTTGAGGGTGACCAATAAGACCCAGGCCTGCAGAGGATGTTGGGCTCAAGTGTTTGGGAGTCACCAAGGTGACAGGTATAAACAAGGAACAGGATGGGAAGCAGTGTGGTAGTGAGCACTCCATGGCTATAACAAAACACCTGAGAGTGACAATTTAAAAGAAAGGTCTGTTTGGGTTCACATTGTCAAAGATTCCAGTCCATGGGTGGCTGGTGCTATAGCTTTAGACTCAGGTGAGGCAGAAACATCTAGGCAGAATGGTAGAGAGGAGGAGGAGGAGAGGACAGCTGCCTGACTCATGTAGGCCAGGAAGCAGAAAGGAGGAAATGAGCCAGAGAGGATGGGGCTGGATACCAGATGCCATCCCTCAAGTCACCCTTCCATGAACCAGGTCTTATTCCTGTTCCACCAGCTCTTACCACTGCTACCAATTTCACTCTCACAACCCTCATGAGGCAGAGTCTTCGGGCTCCCATCACTTCCCAAAAGCCCAACAGGAGCCAAGCTCTCCACGTGACAAGTCTCTCAGGAGACATACTGGATCCCAACCATGAAATAGGATGGGAAGTGCTGGTGGTTCCTCAGTAGGGCTGAGAGTGAGGGCTGCCGGTAATGGTGAGCCCTGTAGAGCTTCCTGTGGTAGCAGGCAGCCTGCTGGGGCATGCGTGCTGCAGGTTCGCCATCACCGGTAGGAAGTCCTGCTCCTGGATCCACGCCCAGCAGAACTTATGACAGGTATCGCACCAACAGACACACAAATGTTCACAGCAGCATGCTTCACAGGTCCCCCAGGTGGGAACAACTAATTCCTACCGAGAGAGGAACAGATGAACATGACATGTGGCATATGCATCCCGTGAAACAGCCAGCCATGGTACAAGGAAGTTTTTGTTACGTGTATTTCAAATAGGTTTTGGCTATTTGGACATGGCGCTTTTGCAGATGACAAACAAGGCCAGTCTTGTTTTGATAGGGAGCCTGGGTCCGCGGTGACTCTTGCAGCCTTGCTGTGTCCTCTATGGACTGGGACTCCATTACCAGCAGCTCTGAGCACTGGCTGCTTGTGGATCACTGGTCCACAGGTCAGGGAACGATGGCCCATGAGCAGTTGGAGTGCCATGGCCCACAGCCGATGGACTCTGACACCAAAGTCTACCCTGCCTCATGACTGAACAACTTCAGGGTCAACTCAGGCTGCCTCAGCCCCCTTCTCTGCTGCTGGGGAACTTTCCAAAGACACTGAAAAGGCTTCTCTGAGGAGGGAATTTTGGTGCAGAGAGTAAAGATGAGAGTGCCCAGCTGGGACTTGAACTTGTGATCCTCCTGCTTCAGTCTCCCAAGTGCTGGAAAGGACAGTGGATTTATTTGTATGTATGTATGTATGTATGTATTTGGTTGCTACAGCATCTCACTAAGCAGCTCAGACTCGTAGTGATCCTCCTGCTTTCAGCCTTCCCAGTGCTGGGATTACAGGCATGTGTCACTATGCCCAGACTCTGGCCTGCTCAGTCTGCCTTAGGTGTGGGGACAGTACAGCATGTGGTGCCAGGGATTGAACTGCGGTCCCTGCGCTTGTCTAAGCTCACCTAAGCAGGCACTTTAGTCTGCTGAGCCACCTTACCAGCCCCTGGACAGTGGATTTCTACAGAGAAGAGCACATTCAAAAGTAAAGGACTTCAGTTTGGTCTCCACTTCCCTGAGGAGCTGTGGAAGGGGAAGGTGAAATGGGAAGATGTGGAGGCTGCTGGATAAAGACTCATCTGTGAAGGGCAAGTGCAGGAGCGGGAGTGCGCTCAGGACTGGCTACGACTGCCGGCTGCAGTGGCTGCCAGGGTTCCTCAGAAAGGCCTTGGCCAGGTTGTAACTCCTGCAGCCTGCGGGGGTAGTGTTACTTGGAAATCTGGTGTCTGCAGGTGTCCTTAAGGACCTTAAGATGAGATCTTCCTGTATACACTGTGGGTCCTAAATCCGGTGACAGATCTCCATATGACAGAAAGGCCAGGGAAGCTCAGCATACAGAGATACACAGGGAACAAGGCCAGGTGAAGGTGGAGGCTGAGACGGGAGAGAAACCCTATGGGCCAAGGATGCCAGGAACAGGAACAGGGCAAGGGCTCCTACTGCATGCTCCAGGACCCCCTCCTGGGCCAGCACGAGCTTCCCAGCTTCCCGTGTTGTCAACAGATGCCGCCCCTTAGCTAAGTGGGATGAAGGGGTCCAGCTGGCAAGGGAGGGCTTTGGCTGTTCCAGAGTCTCATTGGGGAGAACAAGGAGGGAGGTGGGAAAATAAGAGGCAAGAGCCAGCACTTCTTGCTCGGGAGCTTGGAGAGCGATGATGAAGCAACCCTGGGTCCATGCCAAGTCTCTGCCTGGGATGCTTTGTCCCCTTGGCTTTCTTTTCTATACGGTGGGGATTGGATCCAGCGTGCTGTACATACCAGACAAGCACTCCGTTAGTAAGCTACATCTCCAGCCCACCCTTTCATTTGTTACTTTGAGCCCAGGTCTCACGAGGTTGCCCAGGTTGGCCTTGAACTTTCAGTCCTCCTGCTTCAGTCTCCCAAGAAGCTGGGGTTACAGGTGTACATCACCATACCTGGCTTCTCGTTGGCTTTCAAGAAGCCAAGAAGAAAGGTTTCCTGAGCACAGAGATATAAAAGCATTCCCTGGTGAGATGCACGGCCAAGGGCCAACCTGTAAGGTCAGAGGAGCTGCGGAGAGAGATGGCTGAGGCTGGGCTCAACTCCAGCCCCACGCAGCTTGCTGCTGAGTTGTAAGAGTGAGCATTCTGACTAGCTCTATAGTTCAGGCCCAGGGTTCCTAGGCTCCAAGGCCCACCCTTGCCCTCTGTGGAGCCCACAGGGCCCCACTACCACCCACTCACACTCACTTGAACTGTGGGATGTCCCTGCACAGCTCCACATTGGGGCGCCGGCTCCGGCACTCGAGTCGCGTCTGGGCCACCTTCAGTGGGCACTCCTTGGCCATGATGGCTCTCTCCAGCAGCATGATGGTGTTCTCCGTCTGGAAGATCTCCTGCAGCGTCTGTGGAGGTGGGGAGGCTGTCACCACCCCAGGGCTGTCTGACCGCTTGCCACTTGGGTGTGGAGGGGCCAAGGGCTACCTAGGCAGCCTCGAGTCAAGCGCACAAATGACTCCTTCCCAGCCTTGAACACTGACCCTGCACTAACGAGGTTGACACTGGGATGGTGCGTCAGGCACCAGGGCACTGTGCACACTGAGGATGGGCACGTGCTGCACCTGGTTTTGTTTTAAATCTCTGGTAGCCACCAGAGTCAGCCAGTCTTTGGTGGGAGGGAGGAGAGAGGGGGACTTAGGTGGACACACACCACCCGCAGGGCTAGGGTGCCGTAGCTCAGGCTGAAGCGCTTGTCTAGCGTGTGGAAGTCCCTGGGTTTGATTCCTAATATCTCTCTTCCTCCAAATGAAAAGGTTAATACACATAATCCAAATCGAAACAATAGCCAATCTCTAAAATTGTTCTCAGCTGAATTAGGTGGGTCGTTCTACACATTTTTACAATCTAGAATTTTCTAGTACCAGGTTAATAAATGAAGAAAAAGAGAGTGAATGTTTAAATTTTTTCTATTTATTGTAGCATATTTCTCCCAACTCAATGCTACCATGGGGCCCTACAATTGATAGATGGGCAGATCAGAGGCCTAGGTGGGAAGGAGCTGGTTAGGGAGGGAAATGCTTTCTGAATGCAGGTTTCAGAGGTGTGAATACAGGGAAAAAGTCTCCACTAAAATCCACCAGGCTGTGCACGCTATTGTGAGACTGTTATGCCTCAGTAGAAAATAAAATGAAAATCAAAACATGGTCACAAAAAAAGATCAGCAAAACACTGACATTTACACTGGGGCTCTATCAATCTTTTGTGGGATTCTCTGTACTTCTATGTATTTGAAATTTTGCATAATAAAAACCAAAAGAATGAGCGAGAGGAGAAAGAAGGGGCACAGCAGGCTGGAAACATCAGGCTGGGTCACTGCCAGAAGGGGCTGGCCTTGTACGGGCCCACTAAAGCCTATCTAGGACTGAGTCCACAGTTCTAAGCCAGTGGTGCCTCGAGGTGACAGGTAGATCCATTATCTACACTACTGTTGCCCTGTGGCCCTGGGTCTGTGAGGAAGTTTCTCCTGGTGTCCCTCTGCCATGAGACATGAGATGACTCATTCTTGGGGACAAGCATTGTCTTGAAACTCACCAGTGGGACCCAAGGATAGAGTTGATATCCTGTCCCAAAGGCCCCAAGGCCCAGAAGGATGTGTTGGCGCTGTCCCTTACCACAAAGAGCTCAGTTTCACTCGCCCCAGCTTCAGCACCACTCAATGAGGCCACCCACCTGTGTTATCAACACTGCCTCAATAAGGACAACTGGGTGGGCTTAACCCACTATTGTGTGACAGCATTCTCCTTTGCTTACCACCAGGAAACAAGGTGCCAGCCAGCATATGTCCTACAATGCCTCCCCTGTCTGTAGAATGATCGGGGAGTGTCCTTCAAAGAGACTACCAATAGAACCCCATTTGGAAAACTCCATCTCCATAATCATGAGGCGGGGACAGACAAGCTATACGAAGGAATGAGGTAACATTGATGAATGAATTTCAGATAAGCAATAAGGTATATGTTAGTGTCCTGTGTGCAGGGGACTGACTAAATGTTGGTCATGTATTGGAATCCTGGGCTCAGTGAACTGGTGTGGTGGGGGAATTCAGGGCGGTCTGAAGCTCTTATGAGAAGAGGCCAGACAGCTGCTTTTTCCTCTTCTCACCATTTGAAGAAACAGTGAGGAGTCAGTGTGGGCCGCCCAGAAGAGAGCCCCGACGGGAGCTCAGCCGCAGTGCATCCCCCGCATCCAGAACCGAGAGCAATAACCTTGCATTGTGTGCATGCCGCCTGGCCCGCGGTGCTGTGCTGCAGTGGAAGAGCCCGGGTGACCAAGACACGGCCCAGCTGTCGCGAGACGTACTGACACTCAAAAATTATGTTTTGTTGATCTGGCCTTCAGGTTTAATTTGGTTTCTTGTTTGTTTGTTTATTTATTTATTTTTGCCAAATCTAGCAGCCCTATAGATAGTAGTGGCTCAATAAATATTAACTGGGTGTATGAATCATAGTGAGGTCTGGAAGACTATTAACCAGTTCCCCAATGATACGTGTGCACAGTAAAATTTGGCAACATTCTGCCCTTAAAATTACACGATCCCATCTACCTGAGATTTCAATATAGGGTAAAACTGGCACACAGGATTATGTCAGTGCTTGTCAATGGGGTGAGTGCTTTTAAGCACTTTACAACTGTGTGTTGCTTTCTCCCTTTTATACACTATAAAATAGTCATAAATCATAACTGTTACGGGGATAACTGTTTCAGTGAGGTCAGGCCCATACCCTACAGCTACCAAGAAATTGCTTAAAAGAAATTAAAAAAAAAAAACTTCCTTCTTGAATTTCCTATCAGCTTGAGAGCCTGGAAAGACCGTGCATTGTTACTTAGACAACAAACTAGTGAGTGGCAGGGACCTCAGAGTCCTTCACAGGCCACCAAGGAGGAAGATAAATTCTTCCCCTGGTCCGTAGGCCACCAGAACCAGAGTAACTCTCACTGCATGCTAGTTAAACATTACTCATTAAGGGCAGGGACTGGCTTGTAAACACGGAAGTGGGAGACACCTCACCTCTCTTAGGAGTGCTGGTGACTGTCCTCAGTACCCTGCCCTTTGGGTGGGGAGCAGGGGGCATGTCAAAGCTCCCTGGGTTGCACCTCAGCCAGGCATAGAACAAAATAATGCTTTCCACGCTTGATGGAATCAGCCCCTCCCTATGCTATCAGGGAACCTACGGTGGGGGTGGAGTGGGAGGAACATCCCTGAGGGTGTAGTGGGGCAAAGAAGCGGCTGGCCAGGCCACATCTGCCACCCCTGCTCCAGCCAAGCCCACCCAGAGAGACCCTGAGGGCTGTTTCAAGGGACCCTGAAAGAGGTCCTTGAAGCCAGTGACCTGAGGCCACCTCATCTGTTTCCTTGCTGGGTTCCTCTACTCCCTACGCAGAGCTTGCTCTGAGGCTTCCCTCAAGGCCTGGATTGGAGGGAGGGCGAGACCCCTTCTCTTGCCAAATCACCATTTCACTGCTTTACCATGGACCACAGATGTTCACGGAGCACCCACGCCGGCTGTCCTAGGCAAAGGACAGGGCACAGGCACGGAGGGCTATCTGGCGGCCTCTCACTCGGGTGTGCGCTTTCATGTGCTCTTCTAGCGACACACTGCTGACACCTATGGAGCTGGCCAGGAGCAGGACAGACACTTTCTCTGGGCTTCACAGGGCACCAGTGCTTCCAACTCCTAAAACATTTACTAAGCACCTTTGGAGTGCAGCACATGGGTGGGGACACAGTTCCTGAGGAGGGGGGGACACTTTGGTTCTGGAATTCCTGCGCAAATGCTGCAGGGGGACACAGATTCTCCTAGTCCAGATGGTCACAGGAGCAAGCCAGTCTATGCGAAAGGTTCTGGCAATGCAACGCGCCCTGCTTTCTGATAAAGGATCAAGACCTTTGCCACCTCGTCAGTGCCCTTCCACATTGCTGGCCACATCCAGGTGCGAGGCCTGACGTGTAACCCACCCAGTTCTGTTCCTTTCCCTTGTCATCTTCCTGGAGGGTTAAGAACAGCTGTGGAATTTAGCAGCTTCAATAAGCAATAGTCACCAGTGACTTTTTGTGAGATAGGGTCTCACTAAGTTGTCCGGGCTGGCCTTAAACTCTTGATCCTTCTGCCTCATCTTGTCCAGTAACTAAGATTCCAGGCATGTGCCACCATACCTGGGTCCAAGTATATATACATATTTTTCGAAGTATATTTTAATATTCCACCCTGCTGCCATAATGCTAATCTTCTAGTCACTCTCTATTTATGGCACTTCTGTTGTTTTCCATTTAACAGAGGGACATAAATGTCTCTCCTAAATGAATGTATTTTTAAAAATATTTAGTCAGTTCCACTTCAACCACTATGCACAGCAAATAACAGTCCAGTAGCACATGGACATGACAACAATGCGAAGAGGGTCCAGAGTGACTAAATTTGGGCAACCTCATACCCTGCTCTGTATCCCCAGGTATGAAAATGACATAGGTGAGGGGACGGGGTGGAGCTGGGGGCCGCAGGGACAGTGATATGTGGCAATGGGCTGCTGAGGGACGAGGGCCTCGTGGAGTTTGCTTCCTCCCGTTCCTGCTCATGAGCAAGGCTGTATCCCCATAATGCTACACGTTTTGAGTAGCCTGCCTGTGGGTTTTCCAGAACTGGCTGCTCTAGAACCAACTACAGACTCACACACAAGGCCAGTCTTCCCAGGCCCGCTGCCTCAAAGTGTCCCCTCCTTTTCTTGCCTGGACCTTGTGGCTCACAGCTAGGGTCATCTCCCCATCTATTAGAGGGGAGAAAAAGGCCCTCAAATGCTGGCTAAGGATAGCACCCACTGCCCACCCAACTCCAGCAGACCCGTGGGCTTGGGGTGACTTGGCCTCCTGAAATTGAGGTGTAGGGCCCCAAGGGCTGGGAGACAGCAGCAGGAGGCACAGCAGCCTGGGCCCTCCTGAGAAGGAAGCCAGAGGGACCCTGTCCAGAGGGGGAGTGAGCAGATACCAATGAGGCCTTTCTGCAGAGTAAGTCAGTGTGCTGAGACCAATCCAGGGACCCATATGTCCCAGTGAGTCCCTTCTGGATGTATATTATAGGAATCATCCCACTGAATTACCAGGGGACACGAGAACTCAAGGGTGACAGGCACAGTAACAGTGGTACTGGGTGGTCAGCTGGCAGCCACCAAGTGCCCAGGAACCAAGGAGCCAGACAAGGTGCTGAACAACCTTTCAGTGTTCACATCGAAGGACCAGACATACACAGGCACAGGGGTGGGAGTGGCAGTGGTGCCAGGTGAAGAAGCAGAAAGCAGAAGGTGCAAAATGACACAGCCCCTGTGGAGAGCGTTAAGATCCATGCACACAAAGCGCCAGACGCATTTGTAAGAGCGCATGTAAGTCAAGAGCTCCGTAGTAGCAATGGAGTGAGCATGATGTAAGGAGAGGGGGAACTTAGCAAAGAGACAAGGAGGGGGCAGACACAACGGGTGCAAGGGGCTCTGCACAGGTGGTGGGTGCCACGACCACGGGCCGAGGAGGAACCCACCTCTCCCAGAGGCCAAAAAGGACAATTTCTCTGCAGCTCTAAAAGATTTATCATTTCCTTTTAAAATAATTTCGTTGGTTTTTCTGGAGAGGGGGCGATTTTAAGAAAATATGACCTAATAGTGAAGATCAATGATTCCTAAACTTGGTGGCGCACTGGAACTCCCTGCAGAGCTTTAAAAATCTTGCTTCCGCCGGGCGTGGTGGCGCAGGCCTGTAATCCTAGCACTCGGGAGGCTGAGGCAGGAGGATTGTTGTGAGTTCAAGACCAGCCTGAGCTACAAAATGAGCTTAAGGCCAGCCTGAAATGCATAGTGAGACCCTGCCTCAAAAAGACAAAAAAAAAAAAAAAAAAAAAATCTTGCTTCCTGGGGCCAGGGAGATGGCTCAGTGGAATAAGTGCTTCCCTGGCAAGCGCAAGGATCTGAGTTCAATCCCTGGTTCCGCAAAAACAAAAAACAAAAACAAAAATCTTGCTTCCTGAGCCCACACCATAAAGGTTCTGGTTTCGTGGGTTTGGGCTGTAGCACGGGTAACAGGACTTTTCAGAACCTCCCCAGGTGGTCTAAAAGTCAGTGAAGGACCAGAATCAGGGGTGCAGGGTGTACAGAAAACGATTAAGGTGGTGCAGGGGAAGGAGATGGGCTCGGGGCTGCAGGCATGGGTATATGTGGTGAGTCAGTGTGGTCTGGGCTCACAGACGCCCCCTCAGGGAAAGTGAGTCACGTTACCTCCAGCACTGACTGAGGAGGTGGGGGCGGTTTGAGAAATATGCACGTGGGTGACCTGCTGGATACAGCAGACATAGCTGCAAAGGCAGTCAGTCAACACGGGCTTCTTAGGGGTCAGGGTGACTTATGTCCCTGACTTTGAAGACCTGGCACTCTAGCCCCCAGGCTCAGAGTCGCCTACTGCTCAGTAAAGTACAGCAATGCAGACCTCTGTCGAGGCAGGGAGGATGCTGGGAGTGCAGGCTGCTTTCAGATGGGAGGATCTGGGCAAGTTTGCACAGGCTCCTCAGGGGCCTCAGACTCAAGGTGCCAGCAAGACGCAGGTGTGTGTGCACACAGGCACAGTTCAGACACCCCCGCTGCCTCGCTTTGCAGTCATTCTACCCACCCATTCCCACCAAATCAAGCATCCTGTCCCTGCAGGGGCTCTGTATAGGCTGTGCTCTTTCCTGGGATGCCTTCCCAGCTGCCCAAGGGGCTCATGCCCCTACCTCCCTCAGGGCATGGCTAACATGCCTAGAAGGCCTTCCCCGATCATCCTATTACAGAGGCTTGGGGAGAAGCTCCCACAAACCTCAGCCAGCAAGCATGGGATTCCCTCCACTGCCCTGTCACAGAAACAAGAAGGCACCAACATGTTTACAGCCACACTCAGAACAATGGTGGTGCGTTCAGCAATTTCCAAGGTGTGTTTGTTCCTCCTGAAGTCCTGTAAAGTGTCTGGGCCACATAGAGATCGCTCATGCTCAGGAGCACACACATGCGCACTGCTGGCTTCTCTCTGTCTAGTCCTCATGCTCTGAAGGGCTTCCTGGAACCCCGGATCCTTCATCTCAAGAAGTGGATTTAATCTCTGCCCCCCACAAAACTAGAAAAGTATGGAGGGGACTGGAAGAGGCTCCCAGGGTGTAGCCTGGCTCATCCTAGAGGCTGGGCGGCGCTGCTGGGGGCTGGCCAGGTCACCCCATGGGAGGAGTCCTGGCACCCTGCCTGTGGCATCCTGCCATGCCACCGTGGCTGGGAGCAGAAACTTGGCTGAGAAGGGGGTGGTGCAAGTGGCACCCACTTCGCTCCCTTTTACACCCCCAACACTGTGCTCATACCTAGCAGGCTGCCTGCGGGTCTGAATGCGACGAGCAAGGGCAGAGGGTGCCTGGCCTCCCATCTACATCCCTCAGGTCCCTGACAATCCTACAGAGCTGGCTTCCCACTCCAGGCCCTGCTCTTATCTGCTGTGTGATTGTGCAGATCACAGGCTCTCGATGCCTCTGGCAAACTGGACTCCACACCTATGGGTCCCTTTTGGGTGTCAAACTACCAGAAGAGCAACCTGCCCTGTGGTTGCTGGGAGGACATGGTGAGATTGTACATGTGTGAGGCTGAATTCTACAGTATGTGGCCACTGGTTGGGACTAAGAGGTAGAACCTTATTTCTGGGTATCTCTGGGAAGGTATTTCTGGAAAAGACTGGCATCAGAGTTGATGGACAACATGGGCATATCCAGTATGACTGGGCATCATCCAATCTACTGAGAGACTCATCTGAACAAAATCACGGAGAATCTTAGTATGGTGACCCACACGTAATCCCAGCACTTTGGGAGGTTGAGGCAGGAGGATCACAAGTTCAAATCCAGCCTTGGGAATTTAGTGGTTAGTAAAACCCTGTCTCTAAATAATAAAATAGAGATGGGGACATAGCCCTGAGTTCAACCCCCAGTACTGCAAAAATAGAAAGATGAGAGAGAGAGAGAGAGAGAGAGAGAGAGGAGAGAGAGGAGAGAGAGGTAGATCCACTCTCCACTCTCCTGCACATGCTGCAGTGCTCATCTTCTCCTGCCGCTGGGCATCACAGCTTCTGCCTGAAAGCCCCAAGCCCACATGGAAACTTAAACTCCCAGCTCCCTGAGTAAGAAGCACAATAGGCAAGTCACGGTCCTCAGCTTCCTCATCTGTAAAGTGATGCTTGGACTAAACCTTTCTTCATAGAATTTTAGAGAGGAAACAGGAATTAACTGAAGGAAAGTTCCCAAAATTCTGGCTGCACCGAGTGAGGCTAACTCAGAAGTCTTTGTTTCTTCCTCCTGTTTGCAGCAGAAAGGCAAACCCAACCACGCTCCTCCACCTTGGTCTCTTGTAGAAGACCAGCTGGAGGCACCGAGCATGCAGAGAGGGTGAGGCCAGTACCGGGATGGTTGCTGACCATGTATGGAATATGGAAGGCAACAGTCAGATCTGCCTCAGATGAAATCAACCTTAGCTCAGTGGAAAAGCGCACTGGGATATTTCTGGCAGGCACAGAAATCTACCCAACAGCTCTGCAAGGGGGGCTACATTTGGCAGGGTTGTTTGCCATGTAAAACTATCTGCCTGCATCTCGTCTTGTGACAGCAGAGCAAGAGCCTCTAAAGCCAGGAAAGTTTTTTTGATGTGGAGGGGTAAAATGGATTTAGCAGTTCCAGCCAGTTGCAGGCTTCTGAATGCTTTGTGCAACCTTGCAAATTTATTGTTTTCCAAACTGCATGAAGCCAAGGGGTTTCCAAGGAGATGGATGCCTGGCGCAGGGCAGGCTCCCCAGCCTGGGAAGGGGTAGGCAGCTTGGAATCCTCCTTCTGGTCAAATGGTGGAAGATTCTCAAGTTCAGCCAAGCCCAGGAGCAAGGAGAGAGAAGAGGGCCCCGGAGGGGCTTGGCAGAGAATTCAGGACATGAGTGCTCCAGACCTGGCCACTACCCGCTATGTCAGCCAACAGCCCCACCCTGCAAGCAGTGTGACAACCCAAAATGTCTCCAGGCATTGTCACTGGATGGGAAATTTGCCTGAGTTGAGAAGTCAATTGAGAGGTATGGAAGCCATCAGATAATGTCAGGTTGATTGACACAGTAGCATTGAGAGGGGTCCTGAAAATCCAGGAGGGTCTGAAGAGGAGGCTGAGGGCGGTTCCCTGCCAGATAGGGCACTGCTATGCTCCTGGGGAGTTTCATGCCAACCCACTGTCTCACACCTTCAGAAGTCTTCTCAACACTCACTTATGTGGACCTAGTTTTTAAACTTGTCTCTCTGCTAGCCCCTAAGGCCCTGAACACAGGGATCTTGGCACTCTTGCTTGCCATGTCCCCAAGCCCAGCTGAGTCTACTACACAGGGTCTGTAAGCGGGCATCTGCTGCAGGAAGAGAGCGAAGGGGGGCATCAGAAAATGTCTGTCATGTGTCTATACCTAGACCGTACACCAGGAGGCCTTGGCAAAGCATAGGCCTTTGGGCCCCGCTCCCAGTGTCTGCTTCAGTGGTCCCCGGACTGATCATCTCATTTCTAGCAAGTCCCCTGGTGACACTGACACTGCTGGCCCAAGGACCAGGCTTCCCTAACCACGAGTTAGAACTCAAACCTATGGGTTTCAGTCCTGTCTTCCCATTAGAATCATCTGGGGAACTTTTTTAAAGTGCTGAGAACTGAACTCAAAGCCTTTACATTGAGCTATATATAAAAATCATATCACATATCATCATCATATATGTAATATATATGTAATATATATGTTATATATGTGATATATATGTGATATATATGTGATATATATGATATATATATATATATATATATATATATATATATATATATATATATTTCTGGGGATGGTTGTTGTTTTATTTGGTCTTATTTTATTTTTCTTTCCTTTCTTTATTTATTTGGTGGAACTGGGATTGAACTCAGATGCTTGTATTTGCCAGGGAAGTGCTTATTCTACTGAGCCATCTGCCTGTCCCTGTTTGGTCTTATTTTAGACAAGGTCTCACCAAGTCCTTCAAGAGGAGCTCAAGCCTGCAATACTCCCCAACTGCTGGGATTTGGGGGACATTCCAGAATGTCCACCTTCATCAAGGGAACTTTTGAAAGCTGTGTTACAGGCCACCACAGTGATTAAATGAAGCATTCTCGAGACAGACATAGATATCGTCACGATTGCAGTGTGCATTTGCGGAGACCCGCTCGCCTGTACCGTCTCACACTCTCCTCTCCACTGGCAAACATCTCTGACTGCTATAGCCAAGCGAGGGGAGCAGCTTGCATCTAGTGGACTGTGGCTAAGGGTGCTGCAGAACACCCCTGCACCAGAGGACCATTACAGCCCACGTGTCAATAGGTTCCAAGGCTAAGAAACCTTGCTCTAGAGGAAGATTGCAGGCAGATCATTCTCATACAGATTAGGAAACTGCAATTCAGAGGTGTGACTTTCCCAAGATCCCTTACTGCAGTCATGGTGAACCTTTTAGAGACCAATTATCCAAACTGAAGCTCTATTCCACTTATTTTTACAAAGTGTCAACACTGCAAAGAACCTGAATACTAAAGTTTTAGTTTAGAAAAGACAACTCAGGGGCTGGGAGATGGCTCAGTGGAACAAACATTCCCCTGGCAAGCACAAGGGCCTGAGTTCAACCCCTGGTTCCACAAGAAAAAAAAAAAAAAAGAGAAAGAAAAGACAAGTCAGATAGTCTATTTGCCAAACTCTTATTTGACAGAGGAGGAAACTGAAGCATAGAGATCACAGAGCCAGAACTGAAGCCAAGCCTCTGCAAGGAACCGAGAAATAGAGGGGAAGCTGGAGCTGCAGGAGACAGGCCCATGTTAAAGCTTAGGACACAGAGAGGCCGAGAGGCAGGTCCTGGGCTGGTGAGCAATAAGGACCCAATGGGGGAAGTTCTAACCTGGAACAAGCCAAGATCCTGCTAGTTCTTTGTTATCAGACACTCTGCTGCCCATCTGTGCCCAGGCTGAGCCTCACATTCTTCCTTCCTTAGGGGAGGACCCAGTCTGTCTCTGAGAATTCCAGACGTCCTTGTCCCTAAACTATTTCTTGCTGGTGCTTGAATTTTATTTTTTAGCCTTCCCCCTGCCGCAGCCTCCCTGAATGGTGGGATTATGGGTGCTATCCCTCCTGCCTCAGCCTCCCTGAGTGCTATCACTCCTGGCCTAAAATTCCTTTAGATCAAATTTTTTTACTTTGCAACCTATTGATATGTGGGGTCTAATCATCCTCTGGTGAGGATATGGGGTACCCTGTGCCACCATCGGCTGTCTAGCAGTGTCCACTAGATACCTCTAGACATTGCCGCACTGCTTTAGGGGAGAGTCCCCTTCAGTTGCAGTAAAAATTAGTCAGGCTTCAACTTCTATGGAAATTTGGGCCCCTAGAGAGAGAAAGCTAGAGCTGAGGTGAGCGGCTACCACAGACTGCAGAGTGTCCGCAGGGTGAGGGGTGCAGGAAAGCTCATCACATGAGGCCAAGTGTGAGCTGCTGTTCTAAAGCCAGCTCAATAATAATAATAAAATAATAATAATAATAATAATAATAATAATAATAATAATAATAATAATGCCAGCTCATGGGTGAAAAATGTGCCTGCCTAAAACAGCCTTTGAAACCTGGTCACCACTGCCTCGGGACATGTGGCTATTCCCTTGGCCGAATACTATGACAGTGTGGGCATGTTTTTGTGAAATGTGGCACACTCAGGATGACCAGAGTGAGCCAGCTGCCAGTGTCTGCACTCTACGAGTCTTGGTGAGGTGTGACCAAAATTCAGTGAATGCTGCCGCGAAGCACATCCAGCAAGAAAGACAGGCTTGTAAAAACGTCACAGTGAGTCCTCGCCCGCCTCATTCACTGATCTGGCTCCACGCCGCTGCTAAGTCCTTTGAGCCGTGCTTAGGCCTGCAAGCTCCCCCACGCTGCCCCAGGAATTCTGCCGATTCTTTCCCCCAAGTCAACATAACCAGAAGAAAGAACCTTCTGAATGGATTCAGGACATCAAGGCTGCCATGACAACATGACTAAAGACACTCCCGAAAGTACACTTCCAGACCTGCTTCAGAAAGGGCAAGAATGATGGGAAAAGTGTGTTTGAGGGAGGTGAAAGATTTTGAGGTGGATCTTGAGCAGGGTATTTTTTACTGTGATAATTTTATAAAAGTTTAAATGTGCACTGTATTTCTTGAGTCATGCGTGCAGGCAGGGGTAACCATTATGTTGGCGATCCCCAAACTTCACTCACGTGGCATCATATTTCTCAGACCACATACTCTCTGTGCATTTCCTATCTTTCTTCAAATCAACCTTCACTCCAGCCTTTAACAAATGACTCTCACTGGGGAGGGGAGGCGCTGGGGGTGAAGCCCAGGCCTTCAAGCATGCTAGGCAAGTGCACCACCACTGAGCCTCCTCCCCATTCCACACTGCAAATAAAATGTTTATATTACTGCCACGAGCAGAAAACTAGCACACTTTCCCTTGAGTACAGGTTTCCATAACAGTAGACAAAATGGAAAATAGTTCTCAGTAGGATCCAACCTCCCGAAGATCCTGAGCCTGAGGCTAGATGCCTTCATGTTGGGAAGGAAGGAAGGTGTTAATGTCAGATCAGCCTTACTGCGCTCAGAGGGACTTAAGAAGAGAGGTGCTCTCACCTGGGCTCAGTGTGTTCTGGGGTAGCCTGGTAAGCAGGGGACAGGTTGGGGACTCCACTGCTGAGGGCTCAGCCAGTTTTAGAAGCCAGCAGTAGCTTGGCGGAGGCCCCAGTGCTGGAAGGGATCCGCTGCTTGCAAAGCACAAAAGCATTTCCCACTCCACAATGGGTTCCAGACCTCCTGGGACAAGCAGAGGGTTTGGAAGCTGGCACTTGGGGCATCAGAACACCAGCCTAGCTCTCACCCCTCAGACGCCATACCTCCCCCCGCCAGCCCTCTTATGGAAGGGGGTGGTTTTGCTGATGCCAATGGCTACTAAAAAGTCAAAAACTCCAAGAAACTTCAACATAAAAGGAAGCATTTAAAGCTTAAAATCACAGCTTTTTTGTGGTCTGGTTAAACTCTTTCCATGCCTGGCTTTCTACCTCTGGTTCCCTAGATTTCCTCTGGGACACAAAGCAGAATGTGCACACAGGGCTACCAGAGCAGGGGGAGTGCTGCAAATGTGTCATGGGGAATACGTAGGGGGCCGCAGGCCTGGGTGCAGCTGCAGTGCCTGAACACAACCCATCCACAAGCTGCAGGCATTCAGCCCCGACCCACTACCTTCCTACAGACACATGGGCTCTGAATGGCTACCAACTTCATAAAATTTTTATGTAAAATCTCCATTACTTTACCAAAATATTTTAAACACTAGTAGAGTACATACAAATGTGCCTAAGTAGCTGTTCATAGCAGCTTTATTTGTAATAGCACTGAATTAGAAACAACCTAAATGTTCATCAATGCAGAAATGAGAGAGTAAGTTCTGGTCTACATGTACAGTACCTACATGTGCATCCACACAGCACGGTATCTGTCCAGACATACTGCTCAGCCATTAAAAAAAACCATAGATCTCAAAATCACGCTGAAAGAAAAAAGCCAAATGGTGAAAAAGAGGGCATTTCTAGTGGAGTCAGTCTTCAGCCACAGAAAGTAGATGGGTGCAATTGGCGAATGGGGAGAGGCGGGGGCAAAGGTTACCAAGGGAAGCAAGGGACTTCCAGGGTGACACATGGTTACCACCTTGAGTGGGGTGGCAGCTTTACATTTTTGTCAAAATTTCTTAAATCACATCCTTGAAATACATGCAGGCATGTGCAAATATAAATAAAGCTATTAAAAGAACAATGTGAAGGTCAAGCACTATGTGGACTGAGGTCAGCATCCTCTGATTTTAGTTGACTTTTACTGTTTGCTGCGCTCATGTGTCCCGCAGGTGCGTGGGTCACAGAGGGGTGTGAAGAATTCTGCTGAGGGCAATGGCAGACACCTGGGATGGCCACAAGGTACAATGACCATGCTGAGCAGTGCCACGAGCTCTGGTGGGCATGACAAGGACAGCCCGTCGTGTTGCACCTGGCTGACCTTTCCAGGTTTTCTGAAGAAGATAAAGCACCTGGACCTCCTACCAGTCTAGTCCTCCATACTAGCAGGCAGGAACCAGATGACCTTAAGGTTGGAAAAGCTCAGCGAGGGACATCTGAGGAGTAAATGAGACTCCTGTAACACTCCAGGCAAGAGAGGAGTAAGGTCCAGGGTGGAGGACAGAGGTGGGAGCGGGTAAGAAGTGATGCAGCTCTATTGGGCCACCTCCACCTCCACAAATGAGAAAGACAGACAGATACAGAGACAGAGACAAAACAGAGAAAGGGGCAGACAGACAGAATCCTGTCTCATGTTCCTAGAAACTGGAGCCATCATGTGGGATGGGACAGCTCCACGTGGAGCAGAACACAGGGTGAGTTCTGGAATTAGGCTCTGAGCGTGCTAAGATGCATCTTAGATATCCAGTGGACATGTGAGTATGTAGCTAGACACAGGCAACAAGGCCAGGCACACGATCTGGCTGGAGATGTGAAAAATACCAATTACTGCTACTAGTGGCTAGTAATTACTGACTAGCAGCTAGAGCTGTGATTGGCCAGGGCTTCTGGAGAATGCACCATAGAAAATGATCATCCAGTCTTTCCCTGGTTGCTGAATGATTACCCCTCTGCAAGCCACCCATAATATTTGTCTTATGTCCTCCTGTTTGCAGTCTCTATTTGAAATCTTACAGCCCATGCAGCCAGAGTCATTAATAAGTGAAAAAATTGATCTTTCCTCTCTCTCTCTCTCTCTCCCTCCCTCCCTTTTCCCCTTCTCTCCCTCCCACCCTTTGTCTCCTTTTTTTCAGTACCAGGATCTAAACCAGGCCTTCACACTAAGCTGCATCCCCAACCTTTTTTAATTTTTTCTTTTGCCGCAGAGTTTTGCTAAGTCACCATGCGGGGTGCAAACCTGCAGTCTTCCTGCCTCAGACTCCCAGAGTGCAGGCTTACAGACACGAGTCCCTGTGCCTGCAGCTTCGCCACTCTCTCCGACAACCTGATCAAGCTGTTTTCCTGTGTGTGCCTCATCATGCAGCGCTGATGCCAGGACTCTGAACACTGAGATGGGAACATGAGGTTTTGACCTAAAAGATCTGTGCTGCCTGCCCAGGGGCAGCAGACCTCCCAGAGGACCAGGGTCCTGGATCTGCACCAGCTGGGCATGATTTATGTGATGGGTGACCTGGCCTGATCCCTGGAGGGAAGAATGACTGTGCTCGGCTTGTGATAGAGGAAGCAAAATGCAGTTAAAGAAAATCTGATTAGAATTAAAATGACTGAGGTTTGCCTTTTGGGAAGACTTGGTTCTTCCAATAATCTGAATCAGTGAAAGAGGGAAAAGAGGGAGGGAGGGATGGAGGAAGGGAGAGAAGAAGGCAGCTTTGGACCAGACATTTTCCAAGTCAACATGTTTTTATAACCTGCACCCTAGCTACTCCACAGCAAAGCATCAACATCCCAGGGGGGGGGGGGGTCTGTTCAAAATGCAGATTCTCAGGCCTAATCAGACCTATTTTAACAAAATCCCTGGATGATGTGATGGATTGCTGCACATGCAGAAATGGCAGTATTTACAATACATGTTTCTGTACTGCTATTTTCCACAAGCACTCTCATCACTTTTTTTTTTTTTTCTATAATTAGGACAGGGTCTATGGGGTCTACAGGGTCTCACTACATAGATCAGACTCATAGTGAGTCTCCTGTTTTCAGCCTCCCTAGCGCGGGGATTACAGGCATGTGCCACCACGCCCAGTCTCAATCGCTGTCCCAGTGTGCTCTGGGGGCGAGGCTGGCACAGCAGGCCGGAGATCAAATCCCAGCCACTGTGCTCTGCCTAAGCAGGTGCTTTAGTCCGCTGAGCTATTAGTCTGGCCCTCCTCTCACCATTTTTGTCATAACTTATACCCCTGGTGACACTGAGTTTTTTTCAGACCAATTTACTTAAAAAGAAACAGAAACAGTAGAAAGTCAAGCATTATTTGCTGTAAGTAAAAAATAGTAATAATTAAAAATACAAGAAAAAAAAGACAAAACTAAAAGCATGCTGTTTTAATCCTGGCTGGACAAACCTGCCTAAAGTTCTCAGCCAAAGGTGGTCTCTCTGAATACAGGGAGATGGGAGGGTATTGCAGAGGTGAAAGGGCGTCCCAGCACCTCACGCCCACCCAAAAGGTGCAGAAGGACCACAGGAGGAACACCTCCTTCCCTGTGTGACCCAGTGTCATTAATGCTCTATCTATGCCAGGTGTCTAATGCCATTTCACCTGCTGGGATCTGGTTCCCATGTCTTTAGAATAAGCACTTTCTAAGCAGGCAAGTGTTTCTCCTCCAAACATCTTTCCCCCAACAGGAAGAGTCCCCTACCCCATGGCACGTCCAGTTGGGCCCCTGGGTGCAGTGGGGTTTGTCTGGAGCGCCCACGGCCCTGGTGCTCTGCTCGCTCCCATCTGTGCTCTTCACCTCCTGAAGTCCCTGTTCTTGCCACACTGCAGTTGGCTGGGCGACACCCCAGAGCCTTACAGTGCTCCTGAGGGGTGAGGCCTCAGCGTGCTTTCCAGAGCTAGGAAATGGCCTTAGGGATGAAGCTCCACAGCTCCGACTACTGCCTGCGTGGAGATCTGATCTTATGGAACGGGCTCCTATGCCTATCCCGGAAGATTGCTGCTTTGTTGCTTGGGCGAGGATGGGTGCTTGGAATTTTCCAGAAACACTTCCTGCGGAAAGGCATCAAGCTGAGTTGAACTGCAACACTTAAAAATTTAAAGGGAGCGTTTCAAATCTTCTAGCCAAAGCAGGCTACTGAAAGGTGAAATGGTATACTTATCTTCACTGCATCACCTTTTGTTAATATCCTAGAAAGACAGTCACCAACGAGAAGAGAAATCGCTGCTCAGGCAAATGTCAACAGCGTCATATGGCGGGATGATGTCTTCCATATGATGCTGCTTGTTGCAAAGCAGCTGGTGTTAAGTAATGACTATTAATAAAAATCTATGCCATGGCAGATCAGCAGTGATGAAGGCGTTACTAAAACTCAAATCTCCCCAGGAGAAATTTTGAAAGGGAAAAGGTTTTGTTCAACTACTTCCTGTTTATTCGCCATTGATAACAGTAATACTGAGACCTACCTTGTGACAAGCACTAAAAATACCAGGATATCAACTCATCAGTGCTCGCAAGAACAGAATGTTACAGGTAGGGATTCTTACGCTCTGTTTCACAGATGAGAAAGTAGTTAAGGACCGCACAACGCGAGGAGCCTTCCCGTCGCCCTCACTCAGCAGGTCGTGCTCCACGCCACAGGCTGCACAGCAAATTGCATTTGTTTCACCACAGGAAACGCCCCACAAAAGCAAGCCAACTGTGCCACAGAGGGGTGAGCGGCAAGCAAATTGCAGCGTACGCAGACCACGGGGCACTGTTCTCCTTTCGGAGGGAATTCTGACCCGGGAGTGTGGGTCCTAAAGACACTGTGCTAAGCGAAACAAGCCAGTCCTAAAAGGACAAATACCCCCTGGTTCCACTTAGTGAGGTACCTAGAGCGTCAAGCCCGCAGAAGCAGGAAGTGCAATGGAAGGGGAGTAAAGGGGAATTGCTGTTAGGGGCTACAGAGTCTCAATTTGGGGAGATCATAAAAGCTCTGGAGGGCCAGTAAGGTAGCTCAGTGGACTAAGCGACTGCTTAGGCAAAGCACAGGGACTGGAGTTCAATCCCCGCCACGGTGTGCTGCACTGGCCCCGGCCCCGGGGCATGCTGAGCTGGCTACTGAATCCAGGTGTGGCGGAGCAGGCCTATAATCCCAGCACTAGGGAGCCTGAAAACAGGAGGATCACTACCGGTTTCAAACTGTGTTGTGAGACCTTGTGCCAAATACGTTAAAATTAATTAATTAATTAACAAAAAAGCTCTGGAGATAGTGGCAAAAATTTCACAACAATGTGAGCATATACTTAACAAGACTGGACTCTACACAGAAAAGTGGTTAAGTGCTCATTTTTATGCAATATATATTTTATTTTTGATTTATTTTTTGCAATATATATTTTAGCCAAAATGTTTTTTCACACACAATAAATGTGACATTAACAGCTTTTGTTTTTGGCAGAACCCGGGATTGAACTCAGGCACTTGCATTTGCCAGGGAAGCGCTTATCCCACTGAGCCATCTCCCAGCCCCTAAATGTGGCATTAAAAGTATTCACCAACCATGTCTATTTTAGCACAAGCATGAAGCTCTACACTATAGATTCCCTTTGCTCACTGCACAGAGGTTTGGGAGAGCCAGGCAGTGTGCTAAGCGGCCAGGTACAGGGCTCAGTCAGGATACTCTGAAGGGCTCAGATGCCTGAGTCAACAACACAGTAAAATCAGCCACTGGCAGAGACATGGCGCTTCTGGTGCTTCAGGTCCAATCATCCTCATGGTAGCCCAGAGGTGGGGTTTGCCCTCACCTCCATTCTACAAATAAAAAGATTGAGGCCCTGAGAGGTTAAGAAGGTGGTCCAGCATGCAGAGGATTTGCACCAGAAAAGTCCAGCTCAGAGTCTCTCATAGTCTCAGGTGCCAGGATGTAGTGGCTTCCGGAGGCGGTGAATATGAATAAATTGCAGGGGTCAGGAAGGGGTCTTGGAGAAAGTGACTAGTGATTCCAGAGCCAGGATGGACAAAATCTGACCCACTTCCTGGTTCTGTAAACAAAGTTTTATCAGAACACAGCCATGTTCATCTGTGTACATGATGTCTACACTTGCTTCTGGGATCCATCTGTGGAACTGGGTCATTGGGCTGGCACCTACATGGTCTGCAGACGTGAAATATCCACTGTCTGCCCCCAGTAAAACGACGTTTGCTAAGTTTGTTCCAGAGGATGCACCAGGAGGTGACCATGAAGACCACAGGGAAGGTTCACATGCTAACTGCCTTCTCAGGAAGCCTCGTGCCTCCCTTTCCCTGTCCCAGCTGATGCCACCACCTCAGTGCGAACTGACCCCTGCAACCTTCCTCTACCCAGGAGGAAAAGAGGCCGACCCAAGATGAAACTGAATCCAAACACCTTCCCCCTTACAACCTTTAAAGGTTCCCCCTGTCTGCAATGAAACTCGCAATGCTTCTCCAGGACCCACCAGGGCCTGATCTGAGACTGTCACTTCCTTCTGCTGCACCCCAGACTCCGACCCAGACACTAGGAAGCCTTCCCTCTTCCTGTGGCTGCCCCTCCCCATTGCCGACTCTGCTGGTTCAGGCCCAGGAGCACTGCCTGGACTCCTTGCTGCTTCCTCCATCACACCAGTTACAACCTGCAGGTATTTCATAGAAACACTGGTGGATGCATACGGGCATAAACTGCCTCTCTAATTTCCACTTAACCCTGTCTGCAGCCCACCAAGCCCCAGCTCCATACACACAGCCAGACGGGGGACTATTTGCAAATATACTGCTTCCTGGACTCCCCAGCGTCCTCTAGCCAGCCTGTGCCCCTAGGTTCCTTCTGTGCAAATTCTACAGCCATCACTGCTCCCCAGCCAGAATGTAAGTCAGCTGTGCTCAGGGCCCGTGTCCATGCGGCTCCTTTGATTTCTAGGGCCCAGCACAACCTCTGGCAGCCAGAAGGGACTCCGCATTTGTGTTGAGTAGAGAGGGTAAACCCAGCCTGAGAGGACTGCAGAAGCTTTGGGGAGGTTGGTACAGGCAGAGATCTGCTGTGGTCAGTGGGATGTGCTCCCTTGGGGGTCCCTCAGGTGGAGCCACATGGGCCTCAGAGGGAGAATTGGGGTGTTGGCTGCTTCCTGAATGTCATGGTCACAGAAGGGCAAGCTCTGGCTCCACATCAGTGAGCAAGGGAAGCATGAATCCCCCAAGAAGCTCACAGTCCCTGACCCTTCTGGGGGTGGACATGATCACAGCCTATGGGCTGACCAGGACCCTGTCAGCTCAGGGAAAGAGAAGCAATCCAGTTCTTCTGAGACCCCTGGGAGCAAGGTGTGGACTTAGCAAGGGGTCACCAGGGCTCAGAGGCACCTGCTCACCTTAGCCAGCTGTGTCTGCAGTTTATTCTTCACATCTGTCTCCTCAGAGATGCGAGTGTTGAAAGCCAGATTGGTGTCGGTGAACTGCTTCCACATCTGATCTGACAAGTTCTCAAAGAGGTGCTCGGCCTCTTCCCGCAGCCGGATGGAGTCAGCACGCATGTTCTGAGAGTGCTTGATGTTGTCGTTGCTGAACTTGGCCCAGGTCTCAGGCACAGAGACCCTGTGAAAGGTACAAGGGCAAGTGTGACACAGGTGAGGAGCCAAGAAACCTCTGACAGGCTTTAGAGACCTCCACAGCTGTAGTTTCCCGACCTTGGCCTTCAGGTCAGGAAATCGTCCATTGTGAGGGACCGTCCTGCATACTGCAGGGTCCTGGGCCGCATCCCTGCCCCGCCCACGAGATGCCAGTAGTTCCCCATCCAGCTGTGACCACCTCAACGTTCCCAGACATTGTTGAACATCCCCTGGGGGAGAGGGCAGCCCATTCGCTGTTCAGGACAACGGTCCTGTTCAAATCCTTCCTTTTACAGCTCTTTGCTGCCTACAAGAGCTGGATGACCTTCAAAAGAGCACTCACACAGGAGAGGAGCTGTTCCTCCCCGCACTCGACCACCAAAACACTGCCAGGCCAAGAAGTCAAAGGTGGAGAGCCAGGAGAGGAAGGAGCAAGAGAGGGCAGCCTGCCCCAAGACACACAGCAGGACTGCTGGGGGATGGAGGTGGGCATAAGTGCAAGCGACACAGTCCGCTTCACAAGGGCAGGCAGGCCGGCTTTGCGGAGGCGGCGCCCCGCTCCAACCCTCTGGTGAGCGTGCGGCCATGCCACTATCACTGTCTTTGTCACTCAACCAATATGGGTTTTGTACTTGGGAGTAGTCGTGGGGTGCTGCAGTCGCTGTTCTGAGGTACTGGGGATGGAACTCAGGTCCTCAGGCATAACAAACAAATGCTCACCTCTGAGCTACATACATGCCCGGCCTGCCCTGCCATGTGTTTTTCACACCTACCTCAGGCCAGGCATTGTCCTAGGCCTGAACGCGACGGGAAACACCCGTGTTAGCCACCTGTCTCCAGAGTGGGAAGAGGACAGCGCCCGGTGAGGAATTTCCGCGCTGAGCTACGCGCACCGCGGCAGGACCCCTGAAGAGGGCGCTGCTGGTGACCGCGGTGGGCTCTCTGTGTGTGTCAGTGCGGAAAAAGGGAATGAACGAAGTACAGCAGTACCCCTTCCCCGGGGTTTTGTTTGCTGCTGTTTCAATGACCTGACTTCAACTGAGGTCTGAAACTATTACATGGAAAATTCCAGACATAAACAATTCGTAAGTTTTAAATAAAATGTATCACAGCGTGTTGTTATAATTATCCTAGTATTTAAGTTACTGCAGTTAATCTCTTCCTGTGCCATTTATAAACTAAATGCTATCATATAAATGATGTATATATTGTATAGGGTTGGGGGCTATTCTTGGAGTCAGGCTTTCCCAGGGGTCTTAGAACTGCCCCTGTGTATGGGGCCCACACCCTTAGATGGGTGTTAAGATGCTAGGGATTCAAAAGTGAGTGGCGCTGTCACTAGCCCAGCTGAGAAGAGCAAGGAGGAGATGGAGCAACAAGTGACAAAAGAGTACGAGGAGAGAAGAGCAGTCAGGGTGGACCGCAGCATCCTCTGGCTAGACCCGGCTGAAAAGTCAAAGGCAGGGAGCCAGGAGAGGCAGGTGCAGAGAGAGGGCCGCCTGTCCCAAGACACGCAGCAGGATACACCTGCTGGGGCAGAGGTGGGCATGAGTGGAAACAATGCAGCCCCTTCCCAAGGGCAGTGCCTGCACAGGAGGCAGCAGGGTTCACAGAGGTGGTGGCCTGAAAGGACTCACTCAGTTTCGACAATACTAGGTGGGAAATCCTTGCAGTGAGCAAGCCTCTTTGGGGGGCTCCTCCTCCAGGAAGCCTTCCAGGAGGTGCACCATGGCCCTGTCCATCCTGAGTAAACCAGACTGGATAAGGTCTCAAGGTCTTTTCTTATGTAGTTTTTAAAGAACACTGATTTTATTCAGACAGCAGGGAAAAAGGACCCCAGTTCTCTAAAGTCTGGACTATGTATATATCATAGACACTTTAAGGCTCACTTCAGTCGTACGTTGAGAATTTTGAGTCACACGGTGTGTGATGGCTCTGCCTCACTTCTGTAGGAGTTGAAGTCAAAAAGCAAGCACCTGTCTCAGGCTTCCGAGGCAGTGAGGGCACTGGCCCTGGGGCTGAGCTTTCTCCTGCGCTGAGCAGAAGCTCACGGGGGAGGGCAGCATTCAGGGTCTCACAGCTGTGCATCATCCTCAGCACACCAAGCAGGGAGGGTGGGCCGAGGGGACCACGCACTCCAGGCCTGTGCTCAATGGGATGTGCACAGAGCGAGCCCAGGCTCCAACCCTGACAGCTGAGGGCGCTGCTGAGCTCCCCAGAGCAAAGAGCCCACTTAGGCACGTGATCCCTGGGGGAACTTGCTGGAGAGCCTGTCTCAGTGTCCTCCTGGATTCCATGTCTCCTGAAGACCCAGGGACAGCTGAGTTTGCTAGCGAGGTCCCAAAACACCACTGATAAAACACACAGGCCAAGCTGGAAATAGTGGCTTACACCTGCAATCCCATAACTCAGGAAGCTGAGGCTGGAGGATCCCTGGGAGTTAAGAGTCAACCAACCCTGTCTCAACAAGACAAGAAACAAAAGACAGGCTCTCAATGCAGTGTGGGCTTAGATCATGGCTCTGCCACTTGCTGTGTGAGCTTACACCAGTCACCTTACCTCTCTGAGCCTTATGTGCCTCACTGAAAACGGATGATTATGGTACCTACCCCAAGGTTGCTGACTAAATGTGAAGTCCCTACCTTGGCACCAGATACATAAGCCTGTGATGGATGATTATTATCCATGAGGTACAGTTTGCAAAGCTCTAAACACAGTGTCTGGCACACAGAAAACATCAGCTAAAGGCCTGTACTGTCACCAACATAATCACTGGTTAATTCGTGGCAGTAAGAACTACAGTGAACACAGCCCAGTCACCAAATAGCCTGTAATCCACCCAGACATTGTCTTGTGCTAAGAAAACCCCAAATATGGGCTGGGGATGTAGCTTGGCTTGGTGGTAGAGGGCTTGCCTGAGGGGTGAAAGAGCCTGGGTTCAATCTGCAGCATCACAAAAATAAAAAATGAATACAAAAGAAAACCCTCACACATCAAGTCCTGAGCTCCCTGGAGGGAGCAATTAGTCACCACAAACAACAGCTCTCACTTTGCAACTGGATGGGGGACAGGAAGTAGCAGCCCCTCCTGGGCGTGGAAATCGGTTCTCAGGAAGGCATCTGTTTGGGTGGAGATACCCCTGGGCTCCCTGCAGAGTGGTGCCCCAAGGTCTTGCTCCCCTGGCTCATGCCCTAAGGGGAAAGGGGAGGGATTGCCAGGAGCTGTCACTGTTGGAAACCCCAAGTGCCAGCTCAGCACTTCTGCATCTGCTCAGATCCAGAAAGTGAGCCTCTCTAAACTTCAGCCAAAGAAACTGCTGTCCAACACCTTCGTCCTTTCCTCCCTTCTCTGCTCCCTCCCTTCCTCTGGCCATTCATCTCCCCTCCCTTATTCATTTATTCTTCTTTAAGACAAATAATTATTATACACATGGACATGTGAATCATGATGCTGTGTGTGAGAAAAGAAAACCAGTGAGGTGGAGGTGCAAGTGCCATAGGCCCACCCCTCAGTCCACCTCTCACACCTCTCTCTCTCTCTAGTCCCCATTACCCCAGACCTTGCACTGTGGCCTTGAAAAGCACATTTTGGTCACTATCGGGTGACATGCCCCATACTACCAGACATACAAGAGGCCCAGCTCACAGCTGCCAGTACAAGACAAGGATGGCCAGCACTCAGTGTACACTCACTGCTATTATTCTCTGGCAGGCTCCGTGCTTCCTAGGTCCCCTGACTACCTTTTCATACTCTAAGTACTGGAAATGGGTCTATTCTCCTTCCAGTGACACAGATGCAGACAGTCCACACTTTTAATATTGTCTTCTAGGATCTGCGTGTGGGCTGGGATGTGCGTGAAGCTAAGACACCCTGGGGACAGAATCCACCCGCTCACCCCTCCCAGCACCATGGGCCTCAGTCAGCCTTCCCTGACCAGCTGCATTTCCTGCTCCTTCTGGCCATCAGGCCACAGCCATCTTGCTTTGGAATCTGGCACAACTGTCAGTGGAGGTGTGCAGCAGGCCCTGGCTAGATGCTGAGGCCACGTGACCAAATTTGGATGCTGAGCGAAGTAGACCAAGGAGGGAGAGACAGAGGCAGTCTCAGTGTGGCTGGCCAGCTCTTACTCCTCAGCTTTCCCTTGAGTCTGTGGCACCCCCACTTCTCAGGTGAATTCATTCCATTTTGTCTTGAGTTGGCCAGGTGTGGATGTTGTTGCCCACCACCAGGGGCACCCACTGAGCCCCACAGCCCCTCCCTTGGCCCAGAGCACCTGGCACTTACGTGCCATCAACTTTCTCCATGCCGTGGAAGTAGCTGATGCAGTTTGATGTGTTTCTCAGGTTAAAGCACTTCTCGTCAATGAACTGGGCTGAGCTTTTGTCCTCCAAGTCTCTCTCCAGAGCATGCTGAGCATCTCGGTTGTCCCTGTAGCAAGGAAGGATTTGTCCCTGAGTGTACGTCCCTGCCTAAGGTCACAGAGCAGGCAAGTGCAGAGCCAGTGCTGCAGGCTTTGTGTGTCATGTGGTCCCTTCTGCAGTGGCCTGGATGCACACAAACAGCCACAGGTGACCACCCATAGGCATATGAGTTTGTACCAAACTTTATTTACAAAGCTGATGGTGGGCCGGATTTGTCCTTTGACTGTTTGCTGACCCAACTGAGAGAACAGGAATTTGCACTTTGAACGAAACTTGCATGGGGTCAAATCATTTCACAAATCAATCCTACTGATTCGGGACTGAGCACAAAGGGTAAGACAGAAACAAGACCCAGTCACCACCTTCAAGGCACTCAGATTTGTATTTTAAAAAATGCAGCAAAAGTAAACACAGCACAGAGTTGAAACAGTAGATGTGTATAAAGAATATAAAGTAGCACAGAGGAAGAAACTATGGTGAGAGAGTAATCAGGGACGGCTTCCTGAGGAGTTGTCCGGTGGGTGTTTCATGACACACAGGAATGGATACTGTGGACAAAGCTGTGTGCGAGAATGATAATTCTATGCTGAGGACATCACGGCGCAAAAGCTGAAAAGCTGGAAATATTTTAGTTTGAGTAAGAGCAGCTGATGAGGGCAGGTGGAGTCAGGGGTGAGGGGAGTGGGGGAGTTTGGGAGGGGTCAGAGCTAGGTGGGGTCAGGGACTAGGGAGTGGCGGCAGGGCGGGGCGGGGCAGGGCGAAGGCCCAGCTAGCAGGTATCTTAGCTACAAAATTTAACAAGGTCGCTGTTCACCAAACTCCAAAATTTGACAACAAGTACATTCAGGATTCTTACCAAATAGCAATGCATCTGTACCATCATTTACTGTTTTTCATTTTTGTCTCTCTCTCTCTTTTTTTTAAAGACAAAATCTCCCTTTGCATTTTGTAGTGCAGGCTGGTCTTGAACTCACTTTGTCTTTGTAGCTCAGACTGGCTTTGAATGCCATGAGATCCTCCTGCTTCAGCCTCCCAAGTGCTGGGATTCCAGGTGTGCACTACCATGCCTGGCCTATTTTTCTTTTTTCAAATTACCTTACAAATAGAAATGTGTTTTAAAAGGAAAATTTATACATTTTTTTTTTTTTGCGGAACCGGGGATTGAACTCAGGACCTTGTGCTTGCCAGGCAAGTGCTTATTCTATTGAGCTATCTTCCTGGCCCCTATATTCTTGTTTTTTTAAAGAAAATAATTTTGTTTATTTATAGATGGCCTCTCGGCCTTTCCCCAGTCTCTGTCTTCCCCTGCCTCGTGTGCCTAGCTATCTCTGCTCTCTAATCTTTGTCTCAGCCTCTTCTCTCTCGGTTTTTCTCCACCTCAGTACCTCTATTTGTCTCTCTCCCTTCTTCTCCATTTCCTTTTTTCTTTACTATGAATATCTGGCTGCTGGTGAGGGGTTTCAGGCAATCAGGAACAAAGAAACAAGATCCCAATAGTGGGTTCCCACCTATCAGGATCTGCAGGAGGTTATGTCAGGGTAGGAGGAACCGTCTGTCCCCAGCCTTCAGGCTTCCGAATTGGCAGAGCTGTGGAGAAAATGGGCCCCATCCTGTCTAATGAACTGGAAAGTGAGGAAGACCAGAATGTGGACAGCAAACATGTCCACGCATTAGCTGATAACCTGGGGCCTCCAGCCGCTCCAGCTGGCTGGTCCTTGCTAATGAGGAGAAAGAGCAGCCCCCCTCCACCTCCCCTACTTGGCAAAAGATGGAGGGCCCAGCCAGTGCCAAGCTCACCCTGGGTTGGCCAGCCAGGAAGGGCCCCAGCTGGGCTCCTCCCCAGTCATGAGGAGCACCGAGCAAGGTGAGGACACAGCCAGCCCCTGATGTGGGCCTTAGGCAGTAACCCAGGCAGCCCAGCAGCCACCTGCATAGGTCAGCAGTGAGCTGTCGCAGAAGAGAGGACACACGGAGCCTGCCAGCTAGTGAGCTGCTCAAGTTCCAGGTTAGTTAGAATAATCTCAGTCTTTCTAGTAGCTGGAACAACCTCCCTGGAGGTGACAGGTATCCTCTCCCAGCAACAGGCCAGTGTCCCAAAACTGCCTCTCTCCTGGGGGTCTCAGCTCCTGTCCTTGCACAGAGGTACCATCTGGTCCCGTCCTGTACCCCTAGGACTCACTTGCTCTTACCACCACCTATACCCCAGCAGTGCCTTCTCTCCATTCCCCTTTCTCTGTGTCTGCTCCTCTCTAGCTCTTTGTCTTTCTGCCTCCCCCTGGATTTCTCTGCCTGGAATGTCTGTCTGCCCCCTCTCCGCTCCCTACTTTATCTCTACCTCTGTGTTTCTGAGTCCCTCTGGATGCCAGCACTCATTCAGTGTGTCCCAATCACCATTGGTCTCAGTCTTTCCAGGTTCCACTGCCTGGGGCCACACACATAGGGTGCCCCACCACAGTCCTTTCCAGAGTCCAGCTCTCCAGGTTCAAGTCTAGGCTGCTGTTCACTTTGGCAGTGCTAACTCAAACTTGTCCTGCACCCCAGCCTTTCTGTCACCCTCGCACTACCTGGGTTAGCATCTCTCTGTCAGCCTCGTACAGGAACTCAGTGCATCTTGCCATAAATAGGAAATCACAAAATCAAGTGCAAGAAAGAACAGAGTAGAGAATCCAGAAATAAACACCAATTTATAGTCAGCTGATTTTAAATAAAAGTACAAAGAACAGGCACTGAGAAAAGGACAGTCATTTGAATAACAACTTCACAACCAGTTATCTACACGCAAAAGAGTGAAATTAGGTCCCTACCTCACAACATATATTAAGAATCAAAAAATCAGATTAAAGACTTAAATATAGGATCTGCACTTCTAGTAAAACTACTAGAAGAAAACATAGACATCTCCATGGCATTGGTTTGATGTGTGTGTGTGTGTGTGTGTGTGTGTGTGAGCCTAAGCAATTAAAGCAAAAATAGACAAATGGGATTAATCAAACAAAAATTTTCTGGACACCAAAGAAAGCAACAGAACAAAGAGAAAAAATCCAAAGAATGGGAGAAAGTATATAAAGAATACAACTCAACAGCAAGAAAACAACCTGGTTTTATAAATGGCAAAGGGTCTTAATAAACATTTCCCAAACAAAAACATTCAAATGACCAAAGGCTTGTGAAATAATATTCAGTGTCACTACTTATCAGAGAAATGTAAAGTTAAATCCTTATAATTGTTGAGTGGCTGTTATCTAGCAGATGAAGGATAACAAGTGTCAGTGAGGACGTGGAGAACATGGAACTTTGCACCCTGTTGGTGGGGATGTAAATTAGTGCGGCTGTTATGGAAAAGAGTATAGAGGTCCCAAAACAGAATGACTATGTGACCCAGCTGTCCCACTGCTGGCACACAGCCAAAGGAAGTGGAATCTAGACAGTGAGGGGTGTCAGCCTTACTCATGGAGTTCACATAAGAGCCCACTCGCTGATGGAGGAAAAAAATGTGCAATGTGCACCCAACACGATGCTTCTCAGCCTTAAAGACAGAATAGAATCCTGTCCTTTGAGACAATATCAATGGAACAGAGGACACTGTGTTAAGTGAAATAATCCAGGTGCAGGTGGATAGCACAGGTGCTCAGTTATACATGGATTCTTGAAAAACGTAATCCACAGAAACAGAGAGTAGAATGGTGGCTACCATGGGAGGAGGCAGGGCTGATTTTGGTCAAAGGACACAAAATCTAATTAGAAGAAACAAATTCAAAAGACAGCTATTGTAATAATGTGATGATGTAGTTAATAGCAATGTATTATTAAAAATGTATTTAGTACAGGGTCTACAGGGTCTTACTACACAGATTAGACTCGTAGTGATCCTCCTGTTTTCCACCTCCCAAATGCTGGGATTACAGGTGTGCACCACCAAGCCCAATCTCAGTCCCTGTCTCAGTGCACTCTGGGGAGGGGTCAGCATGGCATGTGGTGCTGGGGACTGAACCCCAGTCCCTGTGCTCTGCCTAAGCAGATGCTTTAGTCTGCTGAGCTATCTGGCTGACCTTTGTATTCTTTTTTTTTTGGTGGAAATGGGGATTGAACTCAGGCCCTTACACTTACCAGGCAAGTGCTTTTTCTACTGAGCCATCTCCCTGGCCCCAGCCCTTGTATTCTTAAAAACCATAAGCAGTAGATTTTAAAAGAAAAAAATATGTGCGGTACTATATATGCTAATTGTTTTAATTTAACCTGTTTTCAGTGTACAGATATTTCAAAAGCATTCTGGTGTGCATGATAAATATACTTTTTATCACTTTCAAAAATTAAGTTCAAGAGAGACTGGGCGTGAGAGACTGGGCGTGGTGGCGTGCACTTGTAATCCCAGCTCTTGGGAAGCTGTAAACAGGCAGATAACTCTAGTAGTGAGACCCTAAACACCCTGTAGACCCACCAAAAAAGAAAAAAAGACCCTTCCCTAAAATACAAAAAAAAATTAAGTTCAAGAAAATAAAAACAATAAAACAAAAACATTGGGCTTACACAAAGCTTTCCCTTTGTGAAATTTCCCTGTTTAAATACAAGTATGGAAGTATTTGTTTTTGTTTTGGTGTTTCAATTTAGGGGCTGCTTGTTTGTTTTGTTGTCCTGAGGTTTGAATGTGCATCCCAGGCAAGTGCTCTGCCATTGAACCGCAGCCACTGCCATTTTTAAAATAAATCAATTGTAGTGGGTTGAATGGCCAAACATCATGACATGTGAATAACTGAACTCCGTCCCCCTGCACCCCCTCCCCAGGGGTGGTAGAACCCAGGGCCTAACGATGCCAGGAGAGTGGCTGGCAAAGAGCCTATGGCAACCCCTGCTCTGCTCCTTTCCACAGTCACTTTGTATGTGAATCTTTCCTGCAGCCCTCCACCTCTGATGTCCCTCTAGGCACCCCAACTTGCCTGCCCTTGACCAAGTGGTCTGGTCTTTGCAGAGCTTTTCTGCAATGTCTTTCCTTGTCTTATCCTGGGCAACTCATTTTATCCCTGACTTCCAGATCTGACTTTCAAGGCCAAGCCAACAATGACTGCAGCTCCCATGCCCATCTGCACGCTGCCCAAGCCCTCTGCAGCTAGCAGCTGTCCCTGCCCAGCACCCAGCAGGAAAGGCAGCTGGGCAAGATCTCCAGCAGCCCCAGCCCCACCCCAAACTGCCCGTGCAGAGGCAATGAAGAGGGAAAACCAGCAGAGCAGCGTGCCCTGAGAGAGTTAAAGGTGTGCCCCACTGCAGGGCCAGGTAGGGAGGCCACCTCTGGGAGCTGGGGGCCCCAAGCCCTGTAAAACTCAGTCCTCTTTTAATTACAAGAGGGCTCCCTGGCTTGCCATGATACTGCTTACATCATCTTCCAAGAACAAAAAGCTGATTCCTTTTGAAGACTCCTAGCTCAAGGCATCCAGCAGCTCCCTTCTGGGGGTTCTCTGGTCCCTCACTTCATTGCCTAATGCCACTCACCCTTGACCATTTCTCCAGGTTTAAAACTAGCCTGAGGAAGCCAAGTCCAAGAGGGGCCTCAGGGAGGTCCAGTGCTTTTTGCCCGAGTTTCTCTCGGGCAACCAAGAGAAACCAGTGAGGCGATGCTCATGGGGGCTGCTTGGGCCCATCTCAAGAACCTCTTCTTGGTACCTTGTACTCAGCCACTGTGGCAGCACTGGTTTCACAAAAATCAACACATCCTACATGTGAGGACTGTTGCTACTTGTCTTTCCGAAGAAATGGCTTTGAAGTATTTAGCAGCACACCACTGGCCAAGGAGCCACCCCAAGACAAGTGGGTTTATCTGCCTTACTCTTGGAAGCCCAGAAGTTCCAACACAAACCCCAAGGGACCACAACAGAAAGAACCCATTACCGCATCTGGATATCAACTCTTTGAGCAAACTGTCTCATCCGTTCTTGACAACATTTTAGCAAATCTACTTCCTGCAAAGAAAAAAATATCAGAAAGAGAAGTCATCAGTCAGAAACTCACAGGGCAGAGCCTTCAACCTTCTCCTCCCCATGCCCAACTTGGACCCCACCCGGTGAAAGGCTAAGGTTGGCTTTTCTTCTCAGTCCGTAAATCACAGACCAACACAGCTAAGTGTCAATTGTGGAGTCTCCATAGGCTTTGCTCTACTTTCATTTCTCTTTATACACTTCCAGATTAAAAGGAAAGTAGGCATTAAAAGTAATAGCTACTTTCCTTTTAATCTGGAAGTGTATAAAGAGAAAGTATTACTTTTAATATCTACTATGTGCCATATGGCACATAGTATAAATAGTATGTACAAAGTCTATGGCAGATGGCTTTTATTATTGCTGGTGGCCCTATCATTATTATGCCCTTTCTGGATGTGGCAAAACTGAAGGTCAAATAACTCCATTTCTCCCTGTTTCTGACTGACCCCTTGGCCCCCACCGTGCTTTCTGAGCCCTAACTTTCCACAGGGTGACACATGTAGCTATGTGCCCACTGGGCATCATGGGACTTTTCTGACTAGCTGGCCCTTCCTCCCCTCTCCTCAGGATAGGGCAGGCCCAGGAGACACTTCACCTGGATAAGATTCTTTTCCACATTGTCATGGACCAGGTCAATCCCAATCCTTTTCTCCCGGTGGTACAGGCACTCCAGGGCCACCTGTAGGAAGCAATGCAAAAGTGTCTATTTTCTGTGCAGCTGCATGTGGGCCTTGAATGCAGGCACTCAGGTCTACCTTTGCCATAAGCTGCCCTTTCCTCTGGCTGCTTTATGTGGCCTCATCACTGCACTGTGGATGTGTTTCTGCCTCCCCTACACCCTTAGTGGAGGCTGTAGAATGCCTAGGCCAGTGTACTCATAGAGGCAGGCCACGTGGTGAAGAAAAGGCACTGTCCTGAGAACCAGGCATTGTCCTGAGAACCAGTCATGATTGGTAGTGAAGACTAACACTCTTCCCCATAATCTCCGTAAGCTGTCCAAGCCTTCCTAAGTTAGACTAAATAGTGCAAAACTCCCCTGTAATTTCAAATGAGACAGGATCAGCTGCTGTCCCCAAGGTTAGCTGTCTCCTGGGTTCAAATCCAGGCTGATCCACCTCCTAAGGTGTGCATATAAGCAACTCATTTAACCTCTCTGACCCCCATTCTCTCATCAGCACATGGATGCAAGATGGGTGTGTGCCCTCAGACTGGTGTGCAGTGGGCGTCACTCTGATAAGTGGAAGGCAACTCCTTGCCCCTGTCCAAGAATCTTCCCAATGGATATATGGGGAAGGTCCTCTTTGGAGATCTCTGGAGACCAAGAGAGCTTCGGAAAGTGGTCAGGGCACAGGGAGATCCAGGAAGGCTGGGCTTCCAACTCTGTTAGGGGCCTGAGAGGCAGGAAGAGAAAGGCCTGCTCTGCTTGCAACCGGAGGCTCTGGAAGAACAGTGATTGGTCACCAGCCTGTGACATCACAAAGAGCAATGGGGCAGGGAGGGCAGCCAGGGATCACCTGGGACCTCAGAAAGGAGAGGTATTCACTGGCTTTCTCTAAGAGTCTAGGAGCCCTTCCTCGGAGGTGTGCTTCAGGGCAGTGCTGGGGGTGCACAGAGAAGCAGCCAGGCAGGGTCCCTGCTCTCCTGCAGCCTGCACTGCAACAAAGAGGAAGAACACATTTAAGAAACACAGCCATTGCCATGAAAGGGGCTGCAATGAAAATGCTCAGGACTCTACATGTGGGCAGGGAGCAGCGGGCAGGGTGGGCAGGGAGGGCTTCTCTGGGGAGGAGACAAATGGGGACTTCAGTCATAAGCAGCAGAATTTCAAGAGGTGTGGGGAGAAGAGCTGCGGGGAGCACAGGTGCAAAAGCCCTGGGGTCCGTGGAGGAGCAGCAGAAAATGCTGCAATTGGAGTGGGTAAAGTGAGGCTGGAGCAACATACTGCAGGGAGGGTTACAAGGGAGGGCAGAGGAGTTTGCAAATTAAGTTGCCATGCAGGGAAGCCATGAAGCCAGTGTGGGAATTTCAGGAGCAGGTTTGATGTTGAAAATCACCCCTGCTGCTGGGGGCTGGGTGGAAGGAGCAGAAGCTGGCAGCCCTGGGAAGAGGTGATCATCGCTCTCCAGAGAGCCGCATGTGGACAGAGGAGAAAGAGCAGGAGAGGAGGGAAGCGGGTAGAACTGAGATGTCTGTGGTCTCCATGCCACCATGTGGCTCATCAAAGGAGGCCACATGTGACAGGGCAGAGCTGGGCTTTCCAGATTGACTGGGGGAGTGAGAAGAGAGTAGGAGGGGAGAGCAATCAGCTGCTGTGAGGATCTGAGCAGTAACCCTGGCCTTCCCCTGCCAAGAGACACTGAGGGAGGAAGGAACCCCACAGTGCTGGGAACTGAGGCTGTGTCTCCCTGGAGACCTGGAGGCGGGACTCTCTCTATCAAAGTCTCCACACAGCCACACATCAGGGAACACAGACAGCTGGAGGAGGCTTGCAGGCAAGAGGTCTTGAGTCCCCCACATACTCCAAGAACAGCAGAACCCCCTCCCATGTGGCCAGGATTAGTTCCCCCAGGACCAAGAAAACCTCGCTAGTTTCCTACTCAATGTCCAACTCCTTCCAGGAATTTCTTCAGGATGCAGAGAAAAAACATTTGCTTACCAAGCCCCTTTGCATCCAAGGAATCCCTGTGAGTTCTTGTGAATGAGCTAAAAAGGGAAACAAATACTTCTGGAAAAACAGATATTCCCTGATATCCAGAGACAGGCGCAGTTGATGCTGCTTGCCCTTTGCCCTGGCCTACTTCCTGCCTCCAGTGAGAAGAGGGAAATGCTCCTTGCATGCAGGCACTCGCAATATGAAACATGAAACCTTGCAAACAGTAGGACAAAAGCCATGGGCTATGGGATGGCAGCAAGATAGAAGCCTGGTCCCTCTGGGCATCAAGTTGAGGCTGCAGCAGCCTGATCTGCCTCTGTCTGGAATTCTTATTGTGATGGAAAAATAAATTCCTGTTTGACTAAGCCACAGTCAGGAGTATCTGTTACATGCAGCCAAAACAATCCTAGCTAATCTGGGGCAAGAGAAGAAACCTAGCACACCAAGGAAGTGTCAGGCACGTCCACATGAGCCAGGAGTGGTGGCACACAAATATAATCCTAGTGCTCTGGGAAATTGAGGCCAGAAGATCAAAAGTTCAAGTGCAGCCTGGGCAACTGAGAGAACACAGTGAAACCCTGCCTGGGAAGTCTTAGAAGGGCTACGGAAGTGGCTCAGTGTGAAGGTTCTGGATTCAATTCCCAGTACTGAGATCAAAATAAAAGGAATGCCCACATGAAAATACATATACACATTTGTTCAACAAATGTTTGCTGTATGCCTGTTAGGCATCACACTGCCCCTCAACTGATAGCACATTCAAAACATTAGCCAATCAGCACAAACGTGGTCACTGAGGACCCACTTTATAAACAGGTGCATTTAGTGGAAAATCAGTCCTGAGTATGTCAGTGATAAAATATACAAAAGGTCTCTGACCCGATGAAGCCTATAACAGACATGGAAAAACAATTAAGAGTATGTCAGAAGATGGCAAATGTTACAGAGGAAAGAATAAAGCTAGTATTTTAAATATGTCCTCTAATACATGTGGACAAGCATGTGCCAGCATGCACAGTGTCTCGAATCCCTAACCAAAGGAGAGAAGTCTGCCTTCAGCCTCGGAAGACCCCAGTGGAGATCCTGATTACATTTTTATCTTAAACATCTGACCCCACAGGATAATGCAGAGAGCTGCAGGGTGCCCATCCCCTTGATCCTCAAGTCAGACAGGGCCTGGGGCCATGGCACTCACCTGCAGGGGACACTTCAGCTCCTCAGCTGCACAATCCAGCCGCCTCTTGATGTTCTCCATGCTGCGGTTCTCGGCTAGCAGCCGATCGAGCTCATAGCATAACTCGGACTTCCAGAAGCCAATGTCCGACAGCCTCTGGCCCAGATTCCAGGAGGTGCCCTCCTGCATCTGGCGTGTCAACTGCTCCTTGTCCTGCATGAGCCGCATGGAATCACCTGTCAGGCGGTTGGCCCACAGCCGTGAGGCCTCGGCCCCGCGGATCTGCTGCTGGTTGGACCGGTCCCAGTCATGGGGGCTGTAGCGACAGAAGAGCGCAGAGCGGAGTGCAGGCAGGATGGTGGGTGGACGCAGGGTGCTGCGACACTCATTGGGGCAAGTCTGGGGTGTGGAAATCTTGTAGAAGAGGCTGGGTCTCCACGCATTCAGGTAGCGGTACCCGGGCAGGTGATAAGGCTGGTAGCACTCCTGGATCACAGGAGCCTGCACAGTAGAAGGCCTCTGGGTGAAGTCACAGCTTTTCCTGGGGCCACAGTAACTGGCAGCCTGAGTGGTTCCGAGAAACTCCATCCTTCCCCATCAGCCCCACTGGAGCACAACTCTGCCGAGGGGGTAAGGCATCACCAGGAAAGGGGAGAGGGCTTCTCTTAGGGATGGGCAGGACCTCTGTGACTCGCTGTGGTGTCACAAAGGCTGGGGAGAAGGACTTTGAGCAGGGTCCTCACCCTCTTTCAGGCCAGCTGGGATCGGACTGTCCAAAATGAAACAAAACCAAAAAAGTGAACTCAAGTGTCACATCCACAGATTTGGGGATGCCGGAAATGATACCATATCTGTCCCTCTGTAACAACAAACTCTCCATTCAGAACATAATTTAGCCCAGTGGGAGAAAATTAACCGAAGTTCAATTCTAGGAAACTCAAGTAGCCCAGGGTCAGTTGGGTCAAAGTTAGTTTTCTTTCGTTTCCAAAGATGGCATTAGAATGTTCCTCCCATACCAGGGAATCCTCCTCAACAGCAATGTTCACAGCAAGAGGACTGAATCTCAAGCATCTGGGGCTCGCTAGAAATAGCAAGGCACAAGGGGCCACATCTTCTGTGATTGCATTTACTTGACATTCTAGAAAAGATGAGTCCATTCGGCAGAAAGACTGCTGTGTGGTTGTGGGGAGGGGCAGAGGTGGAAGGAGTCTGGGCATTGGCTCCCAACTCAGACACCATGAGTCCCACTCTGGTGTAGCAGCCCCTGCCTGTTTGACTTGACCATAGCCCCAGTGCTACGTGTGGGGGAGCTCAGGCATGAATACGTGTGAGCACTAGGGATGGGGAGGGCCTCTCTGAGACCTACCCCACCAGGCTTCTAGGGGAGGGGAGGAATCTTAGACTAGCCCAAGAGGACGCAAAGCATGCCCCACGGGGACACTCCCAGGATGGGTGGCTCTCCACAGGGTGGAAGCATCCAAGACTCACCCACCTGGGCTGCTAGTCACTTGCTTAAAGGACCTAGAGAACTATGTGAAAACAAGACATACTGGAAGTCCATCCCCACAGAGGGAAAGTGAGTCAACCAAGAAACCAACTGGATTACCTGTTGGCCATTCAGGAATCTGTTTTCACTTTCCTCAGCAAGGTGGGACTCTTACAGGAAAGAATGTCGAAAGTTTTGATGTTTGACGCTGCACCCATTGCATAGTTTTGGCCAGCTATTATATCCATATATGCATTTGGAGCTTGCATTTTTTTCCTATTATAAAGAAAAACAAAAATCTAAGCCATGGTCAAGTAGCAAAATAGAGTGCAAGCTGCAAGCAGTAGAATTTTTATTTGGAAAGTGATTACTTTAGTTCTTAGATGGAATCTTTAGCTGAATTCAAACAAAATCCTCAAAATTGAAACACATTTTTTGGTTAATTTTCAGAGCTAGAAAACTAACCCATTTTGACTGGAAATAATCAGTTTTTTGGTTTGAGACTTTATGATTAATTTGTGTGCATTTTTACTCCAAGAAGCAGTGCTTGCCATTTATCTTTCTTCCTAATTTTTCCTAAGGAGAACTGTTTGATGTGAAACTATTTGGTGACTTACTTGATGCCATTCAGTTCCCTGACACTCCACATGGAGCCCCCAGAAGAGAAGGATGTTTTATTGATTTTTATCTTGAAGCAGGGTCTCCCTTTATAGTTCAAGTTGCCTTAAACTCACAAAGTGGTCTAGTGTGGCTTTGAACTTGCAGCGACCATCCTACCTCAGGCTCTCAAGTGCTGGGATCACAGGCATGTGCCACCATGCCTACCCAGGACTTTAAATGCTCCAGGTGCCCTGCTGCTTGGAGACCCCATCACCAGCAGAAGATGGTTTTCTATCTCTCTTAAATCATGAAGAGGGGCCGGGAAAGATGGCTCAGTGGAATAAGTGCTTCCCTGGCAAGCACAAGGGCCTGACTTCAATCCCCGGTTCCAACAAAAAAAAAAAAATCACGAAGAAGAAAAACTCCTTAAGAAATGATGCCAAGTGAGGGCCAGCCAATAGCTCTGCAGATTAAAGCACCTGCAAACAGGCCCAGGGCCCAGGGATTCTATCCGTGGGCTTGCCGTGCCAGCCCTGCTCCCGAGGCATGTTGAGATGGCAATTGAGACTGGGCATGTTGTGCCTGTAATCCCAGCTCTTGGGAGACCATAAACAGGTAGATCACCTGAACAGCCTATAAACCCTTCCCTAAAATACAAAAGAAAAAGAAAAAAAAAAAAAAAAAAAAAAAGAAATGCCATGTGGTTAGCAGAATCCATGGGAGGTGGCAGAGGGTTGGTGACACTGGGAGGGGACCGTATGTCTCCAGAAATTTGATTTCTGGTCCTCTCTCCCTACTCTGACACCTACATTTTGGAGACTCCAGGTCAATGTTTTGGGGACCTTACTTCCTTTCAGTCTCTGCCTGGGAACTGACAGGGTCTGACTTGAACTCTCTGGCTAAGAACAGTCACTCTAGGTCAGTCCAAGAGAAAGCCACCTATGTGCAGGAGGAAGGCCTTTTT
>PVKA01009634.1:0-67638 GCA_004027165.1 Ctenomys sociabilis | reverse complement strand
TAAATCTTAAAAGCATTATGCTAAGTTTAAAAAGGCAGACAGGAAACAATACCTCCTTGTGATTCTACTTATTTTCAATAAAGGCAAAATTATAGCAACAGAGAGATCTGTGATTGTCATGGACAGTATGACTGGAAAGGAAAATTTGGGGTAGAAATATCCCAAACCCTCACTGTGAGGATGGTTCACACATTGTGTATGTTTTTCAAAACTCAATAAAGAGTTGGTACACTGAAAACAAGTTACTTAGCTTGCTGTGAAGTATATCTCAATAAAGATGATTTTTTTTTGAAAAGTATTTAGTGTTAAGGGAGCTAAGAAAGGGACTTAAGCCAAGTTTCAAGGTTGAAACTATGATATAGTTCTCAATATATATGTCTTTCCTGACTTATCTCAGGAATATTTTATAGTTCTCAGTGCATGAATCTTTTGAATGCAGTCCTTTTATGTGTAATGTTGCTGATAGCATTATCAAAGTTTTGATTATTTAAAATTTTATACTATTTTTAAAACTTCGTATGTGTGTAACATGTCTTTATATATAAAGACCCCATATATTCTCCTCCATCGCTAAATCCATTTATTAATTCTATCTTATTTTGTAGATTTATTGCATTTTCTTTACCAGTTTATATTTATATATATATATATATATATATATATATATATATATATATATATATATATATATATATGGCTTTCATTCTTTTCTCTTAGCTTATTAATAGCCAAGATATAGTTAAGGAAGAAATCTTAAATACAACTTTTATTTGAGATGATGAAAGCAGACATTTTTGCCTTTTTCCAGATCATACAGGAACTTTTCAATCTTTCATCATTAAATATTATGCTGGCTATAGGTTTTTCATAAATGTCCTCACCTACTTCAGAACATTGCCTTATACAAATGTTCCTGTAATTGCAATGGGGCTATGTTATTCTTCAGATTTAATTCCACAGGAAGTGATCGGGTTAAGGTGTCACTACAGTTGAGTTGCCCTGAGAAGGTGGCACTGGTTGGACGTGTGTCACTGGGGTGGTCACCTGGAAGATTATGCCTTGCCTTCAGGCTCCACCCTTTGATCTTTGTTTCCTGTCAGCTTCTCCCTGCCCAGGCCTTTCTACCTTGCCATTTCTGCCTCGGAGTCAGCCAACCATGGACTGAAACAACTTTTAAGTTGTGGGTGTCAAATGTTGTGTCCCAGGGATGTTAAAGTGACAATATCAGGTTAGGTCCAGATAAGCCTACTGCAAATTGAAAATATCATCAAGTCAAATATTCATTTAATACACCAAACCTGAAAACTCTCATAGCCTCGTAACACAAACCACTATACGGTGTCAGTTGGCTAACTCTGTGATCGCCTGTCTGACTGGGAGCTGAGCCCCCTGCCAAGGCATCGCAGTGCCAGAGAATGTCACAGAGCATGTACCTAGCCCAGGAAAAGATCAAGATTCAAGAGCTGAAGTACAGTTTCTACTGAATATGCATTGCTTTCCCATAATTGTGAAGTTCAAAAATTGTAAATTAAACTGTAGTTAAGTCAGGAACTATCAGTATTCCTTGCTGGCTAAGAGATTTTATCATGAATTAACAGTTTAATCCAAAGACTTTTCTCAGTCTCTTGAGAAAAGCATGATCAGTTCTGCTATAATATGATACATATGTTCCTAACTGGCCTTAAGCTATTTAAAATTTGTCAATATTTGTGCTTATGGAAAAAATTAGGGTGAGAACATGGTTAGGAAATACATGAACATGACAATAAATAGAATATAATTTTTCTGAAAAGGACTCAAAATTTGCTTTGGAAGTGGGTATCAGAGAGGCAATGGTTTATGAATTGATACGAAATGCAGGCAGGATGGCTGAACTGAATTGGATAGAGGATGATGGGTATGGCTTATCATATGTGGTCAATTGAAGTAGCGAATAGACGCTAGAGCTGTGTACCTATGTGTGCTTTGTGCATAGTCTGAATTCACTTAACTATTTTTCTTTTCTCATTTTTTATTAATTTTGTTGAGAAAGAAATAGCAATGAGATAGTTTCAAAATAGGTTAGTAGGATAGTTTCAATAATTAATACATTGCATACTGTCTTCATAGTAGTTATTCATAGTACAAGATGAAGACATGATATCCTGTCCAAACACTATTAGTACAAAACTTTCTTCTCATTGAATTAAGTGAAAGTAGCTATATATCTATCCTATTTTGTACGTACACATACAAAATGATCCTTCATTTATATCCCCTTTTTGCAATGACTGTGATTCATCCACATGGCTGACACTGACAAAGGATCTCTGAAGTGTTTTCATAAAAAAATTTTGCACAAGCAAACACAAAATTCAAAATTTACCCCAATGTGCCCCTTTGTCTTGAAACAAATTCATATTTGAAAAGAGTAACATGGTAGAATTGGTATATGGTCTTTCATATTTTTTAAATATTTCAACAAAATGAGTCACATTCATTAATTTTTGTATTCTAGACTAATCTACTATCCTGGATAAACCCATATAGTCATGTTACATTTTCATATTTGTATGCTGCTGGATTGAATTTGCTGAAATTTAGGGGAATTTCAGCCTATTTCTGTGATGATGCATTACTGTGTAGCTCCCCTTCGCGCTAATGTGTTCTTCTCCTGAGTTTTGATGTTGGGTTAATGCAGCCCACATAAAATGATCTATTTCCTGGAGTTATGTGTAGAGTTGATTTCTATAAATAGATTGCAGACTTTGATCAGTTTATCTTTGTCTGATGTTCTCAAATTCTGTATTTACTTTTGTCTATGTAGGGCTACTTGGGTTATCTATTTCTTCATGCGTGTGATGCAGTGTCTTTAACGTAATTCTTTGCAAATTATAAGAATTCATAAAGTTCACATTAGTTGATGAACTTTTAGGCTTGAAGTCATTTCCACATCCTGTTATTCTTCTCTTAATATTGGTAGCATACACAGTGGAGTCTTTTCTTAATTCCTCCCAGTAATAATTTATATATTCCTTTTGTAGCTGACTAGTCTTCTTAGAACTTTGATAATTTTATTAATCCTTTAGCTAGTGAGAATTTGTTTTATAGATTTCCTCAATCATGTATCTTCTTTCTCTTTCATTAATGACTGACCTTTATTATTTGGTTTAATTCTGCCTATTGAGATTTCAATTGCTCTTTTTCTAATTTCTTTAAGCAAAAGTAAAATCATTGATTTTGGTATTTTCTAATAAGCATGGGATATACAGATTTTTGGTGCTTACTTCTTACTTAAAAGACACATACACTTTGATACATTTAACATTATTCAGCTGATAATATTTCTATAACTTCTTAATATTTTCTTATTCATCTTGTGATTTCTTCTTTTAATCATGAATTATTTTCAAATATTTGTTTAATTTTCATATGCTTGTGGATCTTCAGATACTTTTTGTGGATTTCTAGTTTAGTTCCACAGTATCTACTGTGTAGACCACCTTCCTAAATTTCAACTCTTGTTGCAACTTGTTTCATGACCTACAATATGAGTTTTCTTGGTAAATCGCCCACAAAGTCATAGGAATAAACTTGTTCTCCAAATGTCACTAAATGTCATGTAGTTTTGGTTGACTGATCATGGTATCCCAGTAAATATTTAACTAAATGTTTGGAGAGAAAAGGCCCTTATTTGAAGAATTTGATAACTTCTGCAGTATAAGTATCCTGTAGAGTCTGATTTTAAGATTGCAATGTGCTGTCCTTGAATGTGGTCTTGGGAAGACCTGAGTAGAGATCACTTCCACTCATCAGTGTAAGTTGGTTCCTGCGTGTTGCTGTGACAGTCTTCTTCAAATCTTTTACATCTTCTCTGTTTTCTCAAGTTCTTTCAGTGACTGTGAAATGAGTATTTGAGTCTTTCACAATAATTTTTTTTTGTCACTTTTCTTTTTTAGTTCTTTAACTCCTTGTTGCAGTATATTCTAAATTTCATTGCTGTTACTATGATTATTGCTGTGCTGGTGACTGAAACTGAGAGCCTTGCATATTCCAGGTAAGTGCTCTACCAGTGTGATGCATCCTCACCCCCAGGCCTGCTTATTTATTTATTTATTCATTGTATTTAGTTCGGGTCCTACAGGCTCTCACTACACAGATCAGACTCTTAGAGATTCTCCTGTTTTCAGCCTCCCAAGTGCTGGAATTCCAGGCATGCACCACCACACCCAGTCTCAGTCACCCTCTCAGCAGGCACGAGAGATGGAGTTGGCATGACATGCCGAGGATCAAACCCCTGCCCCTGAGTCTGCCTAAGCAGGTGCTTTACTCTGCTGAGCTAACTGGCTGGCCCTCCCAAGCTTAATTATTAAGTGTGTATGCATTTAGGTGTGCTACATTGTCCTGACAAATCAATTCCTGTATCACTATGAAATCTACCTCCTCACAAGCAATGTTCCTTAACTGAAGATTGCTTGTTCAGAAGTGATACAGCTACCCCAGTGTTCTTTTGATTGTATTTACAGGATTCAGTGATTTTCCTTTTCTTACTTTTCAGAAAAAGTATTTGAAATATTTTTAGATTTACCAATGACTTACACAGATCTTTCCAAGATTTCCTGTGTATCCTTCACTTTATCTCTCAGTGTTAAAAATCTCATTTTACTCTGGTAAAATTTTTACATTATTGCCAACAAAACTATCGATTTTATTTGTATTTCTTGAGGTTTTCCAGTAATGCATTTTTCCACTGTAAGATCTGATCCCACTGTACAGAATCATACTGAGTTGTCAGGTTTCTTACTTCTAGTTAATTTTTCCTGTATATCTGTTTGTTTGCTTCTTTTTGTCTTTATGGTCACATTATTTTATGAGTGGAAGTCAGGTGTTTGGTAGGTTGTTCCTCAACTTGGGTTTGTTTGATATAAGCTCACAAGTCCATTTGCTATAGAGGGTAAAGTACCTTTCTTATCCCGTCATATAAGGTGCAATGAAATGAAGTGATGTCACTGGTCATGTCATCTTTGATTGCTTTGTTCATCTAGCTTGCTCTCTCCACTGTGAACTTAGTATTTTCTAATTTGCTGATTTTTTTTGGCAGAAACAGGGATTGCAGTGAGGCCCTTGCACTTGCCAGGGAAGTTCTTATTCTACTGAGCCATCTCCCCGGCCCTTTCCTTGCTGAATTCTATTAATTAACTAGAAGTAAGCTGCCAAGTTAGCACACTGATGGAGGAAATTCAGTTCCATTGCATAACCACTTCTTTGTTTATTGTGCAGTTAGGGACTAAATCACCCAACTTGAACTTGAGATCATTTTGCCTCAGCCTCCCCAAGTGCTGGGAATGAAGACACGTACCCTATATCTGGCTTCTTTGTTTTTCAATGGATTTTTTTTTTTTAGAAAATGTAGAAATGGATTATGTTTTCAAATCCAATCAAATATTTTTAGTCTTTAATTAGTCATGTTTAGACTATTTACATTTAGTATAATTTTCAATATATTTAAGTTTTATCATCTTGCTATTCGTTTTATACTCATCTAATTTGGTCTTTGTTCTTTTTTCCTATTTCCTTTTGAATTAATTTTATTTTACATAACTTCACTTTATCACCACTATCTTACTTTACTAACATATGCAAAATAGGAGAAAATGTGAAGCGGTTGCAAGATACTACTTTGAGAAGTTAAATAAAATAGAACAATCCCTAGTATCAATGGAGGATGAGTTCCAAGATCCTACATAGATGTCAAAAGCACTCGGGAGGCTGAGACAGGAGGATTGTTGTGAGTTCGAGACCAGCCTGAGCTACAAAGTGAGCTCGAGGCCAGCCTGAACAGCATAGTGAGACCCTGTCTCAAAAAGACAAAAAAAAAAAAAAAATTGAGGTGCTCAAGTCACTCTAAGTATTTGCATAGAACTGACACAATCCTCCTGTACACATTAAATCAGCTCTAGATTATTTATAACATCTGATGCAACATAAATGTTGTGTAAAGCAGTGGTCTACTGTATTGTTTAAGGAATAACAAGAACAAGAAGGCTGCAGATGTTCAGTACAGATGTAGTTATTTTTAAAATATTTTCAACTCAAGCACATCTGAATCCATCAACCAGGAGCTTGTGGATATGGAGAATGGCTGCAGTGTGTATTGGAGGAGGAGAGCAGCGAGGTAATACTCTAGAACATTAACCAATATCTACCTCCTTTTATTTATTCTTTAGTCCATCTGCTTTCACCAGCCAAGTCCAGGGAAGAAATAGAACAGTAAAAATCAGATACAGAAGGCATCTTTTTCTGATTTTGTAATTCCAGATGCTTAGGCTGGAGGGAGGGGCAGGACTCAGAATATAGGTTTGGGAGGATGGGGATAATGAAGAAGAAGGAATGAGTGTTGCCAGAGAGGTAAATGCACTGAAATGCAGTAGCACGGGGCAAGAAGAGGGAAGGGAGTTGATGAGGGCAAGGTCCTGGGAAATGAATCTATTTCCAGCCCAGGCCTCAAGATGCTGCCTGTCCCCAGAGGTGTTACAGGATTCACTGAAGGCCAGGGACAGAAAGGGCTGCTAGGCCAGCCTTGAATCACTCTGGCCCAGCTGCCTTGGTAATGCTCACAGTCAGGGAGGACCAGCAGCAAGGCCTCTTCACCCCAGCCATTTAGATTACCACAGCTGATGGAACTTGGGGACAAAACCAGAGCTGCTGTGGAGGTGACCAGAACTCACAAGGCTGGAAGGTGGGATGGGAGTGTTTCTCTCTCTGTAAATGCATTGTGCTGGAATAGCAAAAGCAAAAAGAAGTTAGAGTTTCACCCTGTGTCCTGGCTATACCAGCAACACAGTGGGCATCAAGGCCTCCAGTTTGCATGGAGATGACTGAATTTGATCCTCCTTGCGTTCTACCAGGCATGCCGGACTGGTGACCAAAAAGAAAACTGATGAGACGTAAGACCCTTTCCTCTCCCCAGCCTCCTTATAAGACCTTAGTAGAAAGAAGAAATTGTCTTTTTTAAACAGTAATATTTTTGCCCTGGTATTTAAGGGAGCCTCTGCTGTGTGCTGGGACATGACATAGGTCAACGAGGCAATGTGTGTCTTGGCCTCAACTCACAGGGATGACAGCCCACTACAGTAGTCAATCAGTTAAAGGCAGAAGTCTCTACACAAGCAGTGGGTACCAATGAGTGTGCAGAGATGCAGGCTCTGGCTTTCATGTAGAAGGCCAGCAGTCAGTCAGTTCTCAGGTGATCAGTGAGCACAGCACAGCTCTTGGCCAGAGCGGTCTCTGTGGTAGATGTAGATGCTAGGACACAATCCAGGTGCTTAGCAGGTGTTAGGCAAGCTGCACACTAGGGGCTTCTTCCAGGCACCCTGCTTTCTGCTCCTGCAATTACTGTTATAATCGCTATTGTTTTCATCACCATCTTAAATATAAGCATCCCTTATCACAGAGGAGAACACAGCCTGATTCGACAACAGGCCCTGTTTGTGGGCATGGAGCAGGGTGTGAGTGGCACAGTGAACCTAGTGTGGAGTCCCTGCCCCTGGTTGCTGCTCTGTCTCCTTCCTGGCATGCATCAGGTTTCCGGGCACCCCCTCCACCACTCATGACTGTGTTTATCTCTTCCACTGGCTTCTTTCTCATCTGCAATTATGTCTCTAAAAGCAACACTCTAACCAGTGTATCATGACACATGCTCATAATTCCTGCAAATCGAGGGAGAGGATCACAAGTTCAAGCCTAGCCTAGGCAATTCAGTGACTTAGCAAGACCCTCTTTCAAAATTAAAGATAAAAGGGGCTGTGACACAGCTGAGGGAGTACAGGAGCCCCAGGTGCAACTCCCAGTACCAGAAGTAAAAGAAAATAGAAAAAAAAAAAAAAAAAGAAAAACATTCTACAATGATCATAGACAAGAAGTCCCATCATTTGACAGAAGAGCCATAAACAGCAATAAAATAGTAAAGTAACAAAACAGTATTCAGAAGTTACAATTAGATGCAGTTTTCTACCCCAAGTGACCCAGACAGCCTCAGGATCAAGCACAGAAGGTAAAGAAAAAGAAAACAAAAGCCACATTTCCTTATCATGAAAGGGAACATATTTTGACACATGATTCCTAGGCCTATGCTTTCTACTTGCCTTTTACTGCTATTGTGTGCAACCCCTAGTTCTGCTGCATCTTGGGTCCTGCCCAGGCACCTGCGCTTTGGACTTGGCTTTCCCTGTGCCATTCTCCCTCCCCAATCCCTTGTGCTATCCCTGGGTATGCCCCACCATCCTATCAAACATTGGTGGGTGAGCCCAGCTCACAGGCTCATGCCTTCAGGGAGACACAAAGCAAAGCAGTGCCCTTGTAGTGTCTAAAGCCATCTTGTGCGCCATGATATGGCCTGGAGCAGGTTGTGCGAACAGTGCCAGTGCTTTGTGTGAACAGTACCTAGAATAGTGCCTCCCTTACCAGGTGGACAGGAGGCTTCATGGGCTGATGGTGTACACTCACCAATGTAAGGAACCAGAAAACCTAGAGCCCCTGGTATTGTAGCTGCTGACAGGTGAGATGCCACCTGGGCCTGCCAGGCAAATAGGCAAGAAGCCAATGTCTGCCTGGGCCAATGCCCATCCAGCAGCCTTCAGCACTTAGGCCAGGGGTTTGTATTGTTGGAGACGTTCACATGGCCATTGTCTGGGTGTGCTCTGAATGACAAATGCCTTTTGAGTCTCCTTGCCTGGTAGCTCCTGAGACCATTGATGATTATGGCTCTGGCTCATCTTTGATGAGGATGTTAGCTCTGGTCTGCACCCTTCCCCTGATCCAGCTCCCTCCAGGTGTCCACTCCAGTCTCCCTGCCCATCTAGCTGGAGCTCCAGCTTCAGCCAGAAGTCTGCCTGTATCTCTAGACTTTGGGGGCCTTGTGTGCTTGGATAGGGAGAGCCCAACCTTGGATACGCCACTCCTGTCCCTGACATCCTTGTATTGTACGGTAGTGAGCTGTACCTTTGCTTCCCTTGTGGGCTGTGAATTCCTACAAGGCAGGATCTGTCAACTATCTAGTCTATAGCAGATCAGATAGGAGTCAGCACTACCTTGGGCCATGGTCACTGCTCTTGGTTCCACATGACTGTGTGCAGCTCTGCTCTGGGGTTGGCTTGAGGAGCCTGCAGATTGATTTGGGATGAATCAAACTTCAAAAACTCACCTTGGAACACATGAGAATGGAGATGATTGCTCAATCACGCCACACACATTGCTGCCTCAGGGCTTTTGCACTGCTGTTCACTCTATTCTTCCCAAGAGGAAGGCCCTTCCCTTGGGTCCTCAAGCTCTCCTCACCATGCAAGTCTTGGATCATGAGTTACCACTTTAGAGCATGTCCCTAGCCACTCACTTGAATGCCTCTCGCCATCCATCAGAAAATATCACCCATATTTTCTTTTTTTAAAAAAAATAATTTTATTGAGAAACAATTAGCAATGAGAAATTTCAAAATCAATTAGGACAGTTTGAATAATTAATACATTGCATATTGTTGTCTTCTTTTTTTTCTCATTTATTTTTATTTTATTAAAATACAAATGTCAATCAGACTATTGTTGTCTTCTTAGTGGCTATTGATAGTATAAGATGCAGACATGATATCCTGTCCACAAACAGTATTAGTGAAAATCTTTCTATTCATTGAATTAAGAGAAAGTAGCTATATATCTATCCTAACTATTTTGAGTATACAGATACAAAATGGTCCTTCATTTGTATCCACTTTTTTATTTAGTTTTGGCAGAGATGGGTATTCCACTGTCATTTAAATATTGTAGGTGTGCAAATTCAGCAAAATAATCCAATATACTCCAGTAGTCCATAATAGTAGTGGGTTTTTCATAGCACTGGCAATGTCAGAAATTGTCGACTTAAGCCTTTCATAGCTCAGCATATTAATATGACTTTATTTTTTATATCTCATTTTTATATTTTTCTGCTGGATGATTATGACCAAGATAAGCCTAGCCTTTCAAGGTCAGTGAGGACTCAGGATATAGGAGAACCTGTACTGTAACATAACATAACTCAGCTGTGTTTGGAATTTTCTGATCAAGGAGATTGTGGGGCCACAGAGGAAAGTGATCGATGATGTAAGTGTGCCTAAGGAGAGTCACATGGAGAGAAAGCATTCTCTCAGGCTTTCACAGAGAGCAAATTGGTTAAGCAATGGCTGTAACACATCTACATGGCTGACACTGGCAAAGGATCTACAAACTGCAGTAAAGGGCTTCAGGTTAAATCCTGAGGGGATTTGACTGATGTTGTCAGATACAAAAGTTTCATTTCTTGTTATATAGGTCTTGCTTTTTCTCAGCCATATTTTCTTCTTCATGGTACACTCCTGCCTCTGCCACAGAGTGTTAGCTATGTGGGGACCAGGGCCTCCCCTGTCTTGCTCCCTGTCACAGAGCCTGCCTGGTAGGATGTGGATAAACACATGCATTGAATGAATTTATGAATGAAGGAGCCAACCAGGGAGAAATGAGGAACATCTGTATCTGCAACACCTTCAAGAAGGGACAGGCATTTTGACCTTGAGCGCCAGACAAGGCGCAAAGACCAAAGAAAGCCGCCAGGGAAAATAACCAACTCACTGATGACACCGCCTCCTCAGCCTGGCCTGTGCACTGACACTTCACAATGCCATGATCACGATCCCCTCAGACTGCTCTAGTCAGCCGTCCATCTTAGTAATGAAATACCCAGGAACCGAACCTATAGGAAGGAGAAACTTATTTTAGCTCATGATTTTCACGACGGTTGATTAGTTCTGTCTTTTGGGGCCTGTGGCAGCAGAATATGTGATGGGGGAAATTCATAATAGACACAACTTTATCTCCACTATGGCCAGACAGCAAAAAGTGAGAGAAGAAAGGAAGGTGGCCTAATATTCCCTCCAAGGGCACACTCCCAAATGACCTCACTTCCTCTATTAGATGCTTCCCCTTGAAGATTCCACGCCCCCCCTTGACAAGCTGGTGACCAAACCTTTAACACATGGGCCTATGAGGGGCATTCCAGATCCAAACCACAGCATGGACACCCCAACACCCTACACAGTTGCCTTGATTCCTTTCTTTGATTTTTTAAATAAGAATATTCAACATGAGACCCATCCTCTTAACCAAAGTTTATAATACCTTATTGTTAGCTATAGCTGCTGTGTTGCACCTGGGCAGTAAATTTGTAGAACTTACTCAGCTAGCATAGCTGAACTTTTAGACTCATTGATTTCTTTTTCAAAAATATGATGAAATAGTCAATTATTTCCACCTTACTTCATACATACCCTGGAACTTCTAATGTGGGATTCTTAACTTTGGGATTGAACCTGACCCACGCTGGAATTGACAGGCATTCTCCTTTTACACTGCCAAGGTAATAGAACAACTTGTAAGTGCTGCATAGTGCGAAGCCAGTTCCATTCCCGATATGGAGGTGAGTGACATCCTGAGGGAGGGGGCAGGTCTTGGTGAACTGTGTACTTAGCATATGCATGTTAAGCAGATATAGTGGTTAGCACCAGAGCCCTGACTCTAGAATTCAGGTTGGGCTAAGCTGTTCTTTTCATTATTTTAAAACCTAAGAGGGCTGGCTAAATACTCAGCAGATTAAAGAGCCTGCTTAGGCAGATGCAGGGGACTGGTTCAATCCCCTGTGTGCCATGCGCTCTCTGCCCCTGGGGCATGCTGAGACTGCAGTTGAGATTGGGGGAAGTAGCTTGCATCTGTAATCCAAGAGCCTAAAAGGCTGAAAACAGGAGGATCATTACAAATCTGATCTATGTAGTAAGATCCCATAGACTCTGTAGATACTATGTTAAATACAAATAAAACAAAATAAATAAAACCTAAGAATACAGGTTTTCCCTTTGGAAAAAAATAGATTTTTGCACTTACTTTAAAGGAAAATAAAATAAGACAAAATAAAATGTATATTTTAAGCAACGTTTTTTTCCCTTTAGCATAGGAGAAACCTAAGAATATAGGTTTTGCATTTGGAAAAAAATAGATTTTGTACTTACTTTAAAGGAAAATTAAGAGGTAGGGCAACACCAGGCCTATTGTTCTCCAATTAGGGTGAGAGGTGTTCTTCATAGCAGATGAGCTACTGCTGCTTTGGGTCCTCACTATCCATCTTAGCCCAGTAAGCATCTGCATCTAGGATCTGGATTTATAAGAACCATGCTTCCCTCACTTTTCTTTGGAAACACTCTGGACCAGAGGTCTCTCCTCCACAATCAGTCAGCCTTGGGATATGGTCAAGTTTCTTAAAAGAATACATTTCTTATATTTTACCTTGAAAAATGTAGTTTCTGCTTTATTATATAACATCGTGCTATGGCTTCTAACTCTCCATCAAGACTCATGTTGAAAGTGAATGCCCAGTTTGAAGATTAAGAAGTGGGACCATCTGGGTCCTTTAAGGTGATCAGATCATGAGATCCCAAACCCTTATGAATGGACAGATCCATTCAATAGGTTGTTTTCAGAGTCAGTCTGTTTCCAAAGCCGGTAGGGCTCTGTTGTTTGGTTATGTTCCTCTTGTCCCATGATCCTTTGTATCCCATCAAGACTCTGCAGAGTTCCCACCAGCAAGCAGCACTTCATCAGAGGCAGCTGCCCAAACTTGGGCTTTCTAGGCTTAAGAATCATGAGCCAGTTAATCCTTTTTCTTTATAAAATGCAGTCTTGGATATTTGTTATAGCAAAAGAACAGGTTAAGATGAACATTTTAATGTATGTTTTAAGTAGCATTCCCCCCCCCCCTTTATCATGGAATAAATGTGTCCTGGTGGCATTATCCTAGGATGGCTCCTCTCCAGCATTGGAAATGCAGGAATGTCTCCATACTTTCAACACATCTTTAGTTCCCTTTGTGAGTCTTCCAAATTATTAACTCTTGGCCACTTTCTATGATCAGAAGTTAAACTCTCTACTTTCAAATGCTCTTAATTTAGGGGTTTGGTCTGGGCCTCAGAGCTCTGAGCCCCTTTGGTCTTGCCCACAGTGTTTGTGTGGGAAGAGGCCATGCCCTCTGCCCACATGCGGCCTGGCTGGCCCATCCCAAGAGCTCCTGGGCATCCCATACACATCTTAGACAGCCCTGCCCTCAGAAACTTTCGTGGGTTATGGCTTATGAAGGGTTCCGGAGAGTTCAGGCACAAATCGATAACATGCATTACAAGAGCTCGTGAGCTAACAAAGGTGCTGGTGGGTCATGCATCTTAAAACAGCTTCTTGGGGACTTTAATTGTCGGGATGTTCAAGAGAAGAATATGACCTTATGGGGCATTTTCCAGAATAGAATAGTCTATATATTAAAAGGCAGCAAATGATTCATAACTGGTTAGCGGCTGGGCCTATGGGTCTGTGTTTCCCATGTGGATTTTTTTTCTGCATTGCAAACTCTTACATTAAATTGTGATAAATGAAGAGTGGGGGCTACTCATACAAATCAATGACTCTAGTGTGTGTGTCATTAGCCTGAGAGATGCAGGCAGCGGTCAGTCCCATAAATCATGTGATGATCTGCTGTCTGCAACACGATGCAAGCAAGCAGGCGCATTAGGGAGGTTAAGGAATGAAATTAATCTGTGCGTTTTCCTCTCCCCCTTCTTCCTTCCCCATCACCTGGTCATACGGAAAGAATTAAAATCACATGATCTGAACTAAACCAGCTCCAGAACAGTAAATTGGTTAAGTTTGACTTCACCTTTCAACTTCGAGTTAATTATGTATTAGGGGATTAATTTATTCACAGGCACTGGGAAGGGAAATGCAGAATGGGAGGAACCTGCCAGGGTTTCTCATCCAGGTGCCAAGGTTATTAATTGCTCTGGCTGTGCCACAGGCTACCTGGGCAGAGCCTGGGGTGGGGCAGTGGGGTGGTCTACACATGTGTTCAGTTCTGTTCTGCTCCAAAGGCCAGCAGCCCAAAGAAGCGGATGCTGCTTGTGTGAGCTGCAGAAGAGACCTGAGGCTGCACACACAGGGGTGCCTGTGAGGCCTACTCCCGGGAGGATCCTACAAGCCTAGCCTAGAAGGGGTCTTTTATGTAGAGGCTGTAATCAGATTGCACTTCAGGCAACTGATACCTCTGCAAGGGCTGCAGATCTTGGCCTGAATACCTTAGATAAGAGAAAGCTCTCTACCTGCAAGGGTGCCAGTTTCTAAGCACAACTCTGATTTGCACGATGGACTCCATGTCATTGAGACATCTGAATACAGAAGCTGTTTTTCCCAGACATCCTTCAGAGTGGATCTCTAGCAACTACATCTATAAGCTTCTCACTACCTCCTTCTGGGGTTGCCCTTGGCCTATTTTCTGCAGTGTGGCCCCAGCCAGGTGAGAACAGCTATATAGAGGTAGATTCTAATGGGGCTTCTGGAGATAAGAACGGGAGAGAGAGGGAGAAGTGAGTGACTTTCTCATTGCAGCTACCTGGGCACTGGAGGGTTCTGGAGATCAGGACCCACTCATGAGTATATAATGTTCTACCATCCACAGAATCAGCCTCTCAAAGGAGGTGAATCTCTGGCATTACCACCTTTAGTCATGCAGGAGAAACTCAGGAACAGTTGTCTATTCTGAGTGAGAACATAAGGGTACTGAAGTGGTTTGACACTGAATTTTGGCCCATAGAGATTCACAGTGCCCAACATGAGCAGTAGAACCCATGCTTGGTGTGCATGTACAGCACCCCTGGCTGAATGTTTTCTCATGCTTATGTGATATTGTTTCCCTCTTCTCTTGGCCCATGAGTGGGACCCACATATTCCCCATGTGACTGTTGCAAAAGAAAACTGAGGCTCTAAACATTGAAAGGGCTTAGCTGTACTTAAATGGTTGGAAAGTGGATCTATGGCCCTAAGAATCAGCTGGTGACTGCAGAGAGGACGTGGTAGCCTAGAGATTCCTGTAAGACTCTCTTCCTGTTGTTCTTACCAATCCCAGTGCCCTGGATTCTCTGGAAACCCAACTTGGCCTCAGATCTATGCACCATGCTTCAGCATAAATAAGCTAAGCCAATATCTGAAAATTAAGAGCTTTCATAGAAAGATGATATTTCAACTTCTCTTGAAACCCTGAAATCTGTCAATTAGATGGACATTTCACTGTGGTGGTGTCAGGCTGTTGGGTGTTGAGCAGAAACTCCTGATCAGAGGCACCTGAGCTCTTCCTAGCGGCAAGAGACTTCCTATGACAAGTCTACCACTGGTTACCTAAGGAAAGTCTTTCTCTCCATACTCAGTGACCTGGTGATCCAGCCTTTCCTCTGTTTCCTCCTCTCCAGCTGCTCGTGCATTCCTGCTATGGACAACCACTTTTTTCTTCCCTATCAAAGTCCTCCTTGGTCTTTACACCGAGCCATCCTGGCTCTTAAGCTCCACTCCTGGCTTACTTAGGCTCCTCCTTCCTAATCTGCAAGCTGGTAGAAAGGCTGCAGCCACCCTTGAAGATACCCAACCCATACTTTATATCTACATCAAGGAAAGTAAGGCCAATATGGGGAAGACAATAGATAGAAGGCAGTGCATGGCAAACAAAAAGGATCAAGATACAATATATAGATTATAGGTACAAATATATAGATATAGATATATAGATATATTTGTACAGAGTAGCTACAATAAATATGTTTACTAAGTATTTAGAACATGAGCCAATAATTTTTTCTTAAAAGAAATTCAGGCTAGAGCTTCATGACCCACTGCTCTCCTAACTCCATGTTCAGGCCTTCTCCTTCCCCAGAGACCTCCTTGACTACACTGGTATCTAAGCACTGCTTTTATTCTCTTGGGAAAATATAACACAAGAAGTGCACAGACGTCCTAAGGCTTAGAATCCTGAAATCCTAACATTTGCTGTATTTTCTGGAAATACACATATCAAGGCTTCTGAGCCCCATCTAGGGAGCTAGCTTAGTTGAATATTTAAGCTCTCTTCACACCACTCTGTTATCTTCTTTCAGAAGTGGCCAGAACTATGAATAACTACTGTGAAGACAGCAGTATGCAAAGTATTAATTACTGAAACTGTCCTACTAACCTGTTTTGAAACTGTCTCATTGCTGTTTCTTTCTCAATAAAATTAATTTTAAAAAGTGGCCAAAATTGTGATTTTCTTACATTTCTTTCTAATTTTATCTAACCTACACATATCATATCAGTACTGGAGATTGAACTCAAGGCCTGCCCACTGATTTCTCTATCTAATCAGCTTTTTATTCTCTATCTTTAGACAGGTTCATTCTCATTAAGTTGTTAATGTTCCCGGGATGGGTTTGAACTTGTGATTCCCCTGTCTTTGACTCCAAGATGGCTTAACCTCTTGCTATCACCCAACTAAATTACCTATGGTTTATAGTTATATGTATGGGTTTAAATCTACATACAAGCTTTCTGTAGTTTTGCAACATTGCTGTGGATTTTCTTGCTCTATTTTCACCCATACCTATAAATTCATGTGAGCCAAATGACATTCTATGAGGGGTGTATGATCTCATTTCCCTGCTTCCCCACCCTTCTTTTCTACTCCCGTTTAGATGGGCATTCATGTTCTTTCTAATATTCCTCATCACCAACCACTGAACTGAACAAGGCTATGCTTCTCTCCTGGGATGCATTCATGATGACTGTCTAGACTTGTACTTGTTCCCTAAAGGTGTCACAAGATGCAGTGGGGCTGAGGCCTTCCTGTAGCCCATTGTGATCAGGTTTTGTCACAGCTCCCAGCCAATACTTCAGGGCATTGTTCATGGAGTGCACAGTGGAATCTTTTCTCCAGTCCCCCAAGGCGGTTAGTATGGGCTGGCCACGCAATCCCCCTCCAGCTGGCCAAGTCCCCTCATGGAAGCCCCAGGGAGCCCCAGCCCACAGCCTGCTCATCCCAGGCCCATTAAACCTCTCACTTTGTATTTCCTAATTCCTTTAAGAAATCCCAAACCTGTCTCCTTGGATAGAAATAAAATAAATGTAATATCTATTGCTATCGCTTAAACACAAATTATAGTATTTTTTATTAAATACTCTGTTGTCAAATGCTTGACATTCCTCATAATAGATAAAAAGCAACTAAAACTAGTTATTTTCTGTTACCTTAGAGGCTTGCAACGTAGTTTGTATTGTATTTACTTGTTATGTTCTGCTTGTCGCATTTCATTATAAGCACGTGAATTATTCTCCCCATTAAATTAAAAGGCAATCTCCCCTCCCTGGCTACCCTTGAGCTTTTCTAAGGTGAAGGTCTAAAGATAGGGATGGCAGAGAAGCCATCTGGAAATCCAGGTTACAGACCCTCTGCCTTGCTGAGGCCTAGGCCAGCCCAGCCCCCACTCTTGGAGCTGGGGTGCAGCCTCCCCCTAGGGAGCTGCGGTGACGAGCAAGGCTGTTAGCATCACGTGCCACAGCTGTTCTCTCGGCGTTTTCTGTCATTGTCTTCCCAGCAGTCCTCGAAGGAAGTAGGTTGGGTCTACTGTGCCCGTGTTGCACATGAGAAATGGGTCCCTGGAGAAGGGATTTTCAGGCTGTGGTCTTCCACCACCACCACCGCCACCACCACCATCCTCATGCTGACTGGAGGCTGCTGAGTACCAGTTCTTGCCTCAATAGGCAAGGTGTTGATTGATCCTGACAGCAGTTGCTGAGGTAGCAGTATCATAATCCTTATTTTCATTTTTAATGGTACTGTCCTCGGTTAGTAGTACTCAGAACAAGAGCTGAACTTCAGCCTGGATCTGTGTGACTTCAGAGTCCTGTTCAGAGCTAGTGAGGGGCTCGATTTGCAGCCCCATAGGCACAGTCTTCATTGAAAATTTGATGAAATCTGTGGCCACCTTCTAAGAGACTACACTTTACCCATAGAAACAGTGCTGTGCCTGTCACCATCCGGCTTCCCAGATTGTCTGTAGCCCACCAGGGACCAGAACAGACCCATGTCCCAAGTCCAAGACCTGGTTTTCTGTAAGTCCTTGAGGATAAAGAGCCTGTGCTTGGCCCTCTAATACTCCAGTACACTCAGCGACTTCCCTCCTGTCCAACATGGCCTTTCAGTAGAAGAAGTATGGTGGGACCTTGGTACACATTGTTAATAGATCCCAGGAGTATGAAAACAAAGAATACGAAACAAATTGTTTTACCTGGAAAAAGCATGTGCAACAAATGTAAACAAATGAGGAATACACACCAAAATGCCTCAAATACCAAATTGCTTGCATTCTAAAGGAGTTGAGTACCCAAGTATGACTGTAATGTTCCTAGATCATCTGCAAGGCCCAGAGGTTGTCCTGTCAAGAGCTCAGGCAGGTTATGTGCGGGGCAGGAATTCAGAAAGCCTCAGCTGGCTCATCTGTTCAGGAAAGGACTCTTCCTTGATACTTCTGCAGAGCTGGAAGGGCCGTGGCTCCTTCACATCTAAGAGCTTCCTATGATTCCATTTCTCCTTTCCCCATTCATTTAGCCTGTGGGCCTCTGGTTTGACCTGTTCTTGCAGTTTAATCTTGCAGAGAACATTCTCAGGATTCCTGGTATCTTGATGTGTCTTTCAGCACCAGCCACTCCATCATCTGAAGCTTTGTAGTAATGTAGCACCTCTCATGTGAGGCTGGCTTCGCAGAGCTGTGCTGATAACGCTCAGCAGCGCAGGAGAAAGAGAGCTGATAAGACCACATGCGCATCAGAGAATTATGCCTCCTTAACACAACAGGCACCTTGCTCTGGAGCCAAATCAAAGCACCAGAAAAAAATGTCTACAGGTATTTACAGAGGGAGGAGATAAAAGAAAAACTGCCTTGAAATATTTTAGATGGAAAAGTCATGAGGCTGAACAAGATGAATGTGGCCTGCATGCATGGAGTTTTCTAGGGTCCCCAAGTTGGCAACAGAGCCACTGGGTTGGAAGCACTTTTTTCACTGACCAATGCACCTAAATGAGAGAGAGGTCTCACATGGGAAAGAGAAGGGTCCTGCTCTCTGCTAGCTGGCTGGTTAGGGCTCTCTAAGGTGAAAGCATTGCAGAGCCCCCTGGGGGGGGGGGTAATGCAGAGGTAGAAGCTCCCACCCTCGTGTCAGCCTACTCTCCCCAAGGCCATCTCAGTCACACAGTGCTCTCCTGGGACATGGCACTTACTTGCAGAACATCTTGATGCAGATGAAGGGTGCTATATGAATCAATAAATCATAAGTCTGCTGGACAGCACTTAGATAGGTAAATGCATGTATGTTATTCACTCAGCGAACCTTCCTAAAAAAGATAATACACTCAATATCTCACCACACTGACATATTTCAACTCAATTGATAATGGGTCAGGATTGAGCAAAGCTTAGAGAGTGAATTACCTTTTAGCCATCCCTTCAAGTTTAGGGTTGCAGTCACCAACAAAATCAATGTCGAAGGATTCTTGTTGTCTCAGGCAATACCTACAGTGACTCTTAATGAAATAAACCATTGAAGCCTTTTAATCAGACCACCTGCCTAAAAGGAGGAAGCCATCCAGGAGGAAGCTGGGGCTCTGGGGATCTATTTTCCCCTCACCGGTCAACGCATGAGTGATTCTTTAATTGTAGTAATGATGCGCTTACCCAGGACCCAGACACTGGGGCAGCAGGAGGCAGCAATCCTCTGGGGCAGAGAGTTCGCGTGACCTCAGCTGGGGCTACACAGGTCCCCGAACAGGGCTGCGTCACCAGGGGCCAAGCGGGTGCCCCCAGGTTAGGGGCCTGTCTTACTCCCAGGCATGTGATAAATCTCTATTGAAAGAAAGCCCAGCAATAAATGAGGCCCTGCTCTATATCTGAATTCCAGGGTCAGCATTGCAAAAATAGGAGCTGGCTGCACATGTGACCGCCAGCTAATAGGCTTCTGTCCCCGTGCCTGGGGCTCTTCACTCCTGCATTTCTACGCCCTACCTGCATTTCTCTGAAAACCTGATGAGTATCACTTAATATATCCAATTCTTAGGATGCGCAAGGAAGTTTGGAAACATAGGAATTGAGATAGAAGCTCTCTGCAAGGGGCTCTTCTTGTCCACTGATGCACTCTGGGACACATTTGCAGCTGCACCTCCTTTGGGGACCATTCCTGATTTTCTTTGGAAATCCATCCTTCCCTCAGCCCTGTACCTGAGTCATAACCTCCCTCACAGGATCCAGGTCTCAGATCTACTTAGCACAGCCAATTCCCCAATCAAGCTCATTCTATCCACCACAGTGACACTCAGAACTCTTGCTGACTAGCCCAGAGAGGCTGATTTCCCCTTTACAACTGAACATGGGCCACAGGATGTGCTTCTGGCTGCTCATCAGCAGAGGAAGTGATCCTGTGAAAGGGAACTGCACCTAGGAAGATGGGCCAGGAGGCTAAGGCAGTCATCCCGTGTTCCAGGGTCACTAGCAGAGCTTTGTGCTAGTGATCCGCCACCCTCAAGTGAGACCTTTCTGGATTCTTATTCTTGAGCCAAGAAGTTCACTATTCACTAGGGCCTCTTAGGTTGGATTCTGTGTAACTTCCTTCCTTCCTTTCTTCTTTTGTCTTTTCTCTCCTTCCCTCCTGCTTTCCTGCTTTTCCTGCCTTCCTGCCTCCTTCCCTCTCTTGTCTTCACTAGCAACCCTAATGTATTTACCCACATAAAAGAAAAAAGCCATAAACAAACACAGGGAGATAAAGCTTCTGTCTATCTGAGAAGGAAGCCTTTCCTTCCCACTGAGGAAGGGCCCCGGATGGTCATGGCATCCATTCCTGAGGCTGTACATTTTTAAAGTACTTAAAAAAAACCCAACATTTTACAAAAAGCCTTTAAACAATCCATAAGTAAGAATGAAGAACAAAGACAGTAGTGAAACTGCCCTTCTGGGAAATCAGAATAAAGAGATGAATATGCCGAAGCCCATTCTCAGAGACATGTGATGCTTATGTATAATTTCCATATGGATCAAGATTATGGCACAAGGAAGCACCTTCTGCTAAGGATAACTGTGCTGACATCCCAATGCACCTTGAATGGTCAAACGGAATCTATGAATACCCAGCTCTGGTCTCTAGAGTAGATCTGTTCATATTCAGGATGATGAGGTCTATAGAGCTGACATCAAAGAGAACTGGAACCAGACCCAACCAAAAGTGGGAAAAAAAACCTCAGATCAACTTAATGAAATATCTGATTTTCCCTTTCCCTTGGGTCTACAAGAAAGCTGCCTCAACTATCTAAAACACCCAGATCCCAGGAACTTCTCCTGCTGTTTAAGGGCCAACCAGAGTTATTTAGTGCAAAGGAGGTGCAGTCATGGACCACATGCTCTCCACAAAATCTCCAAGTAGGGAGCTAGTGAGGTGCCTACCAGCCTTTGTCTACCACAGTGATGAATGGTTGTTGACATGACTAAACAAAGGTATTATTAGTAGATTACATCTGAGAGGCTGAGCTCCTGCAGAAGCAGGGCAACAAGAGCCCTGGGCCTCGCTCGACTCCCAATTACTCCACAAAAGCCTAAACCACCAGGTCAGGGATAAAAGTGAATAAATGTTTCTAAATTCTTATCTTAAACACACTTAAGCTTAAAGCTATTTAACTGGGGCTTTAAAAGCATGTGAGCTTCGTGGAGCCCAGCTACCTGCCTCATTCTCTTGCTCTTATTTTTGCTTTTATCCTTTTAGTCTTGAAGAAGCCTAATTAGAAGCTTGAACAGGGCTCTCTCTCCCTGCCCTTAAATCAGTAATTGGCTTCAGTGCAGAGACTGTCAGGAAATTAACACATCACAACATGACAGCTGTTAATTTTTTCTCCTTATTTGTCATATGAATCACCGCTGATTTGCCGGAGTGCATAACAAATTAGTGGGCTGTAATCAGCGGCCTCTCTTCTGTGAACTGCTCTCTCTCTCTCTCTCCCCTCTTTTCCTCTCTTCCTCTCTCTCTCTCCTTTCTCCCTCTCTCTTCATCTCTCTCCCTCCCTATCTCTCTCCTTCCCTCTCTCTCTCTCTTTCCCCTCCTTCTTGCCTCTCTCCCTTTAAAGTCCATTACTTTCCTGCTTCAGCACTGACGTCTGTTCCTAGGTGTGTCATCGTCAATAAATCAGAATAAGCAAATGCTAAAAGCGCAAGAAGCTCTTTAAACTTTGATGAAGGCTTTTAGTTACATTTTTAAACTTACACTCCTAACTGGAATCTTTTTTTTTTAAATTGTCACTCCGTGGTAGTGATAGACTGTCAGATTTCCAGTCATTTTCTCCAGTCATTTTCTCATCCAACGTGCCAGGGAAGGTGGAACTTCAAGTGTCATTTGCACAAGTTCTTGCTGAGAGGAGGGTGGAGGAGGTGTTAAGGGCAGCTTGGGGAGGGGGGAGGGTCAGGAAGTCCAACCAGGTCAGAGGATAGGTCTTTCCTGAAAGACTCAAGGAACAGAGGCAAAACAGAAGAACGGAAAAGTAGTAAGCAGGCAGGGGGAAGGGACATGAATTCTGGAATCTCCCTGTCCCCAACCTGTCTAACGTCAGTCACAGTTCACTGTGTATGGATCATCCATAAAGGCTTTGATCCTTTGTCTAAATGACTTTATAGTGGCAGTTGGGGCCAAGGATGTCACGAATTGTGGAACTTTATTCCCAACTAAGCCACACAGAATTATCATAGCTGTAGTCTAACCTCAATCCTAATGGGCTCTGGGAGGGAGAGAGTGTAGGGAAGGAGAGCAAAGGAATACACATCACAACATGGGCTTCTGTTTCAGGCTCTGAGAGCTGACAAACAAGCCCATGTTCTCCACATTTCTTCTGTAAGTACAGGAGGGAGAAGGAACTTCTGGACAGACAAAACCTTGGCTTTTCAATTTGGGTTCAGCAGGGAGTTGGTGATGCCTTCACTTGGAAGCACATCTTCTCAAAGTCATGACAGCATATTATCTTGGATATTATAGACTAACGCTGGATTTATGGATGATTGGATTTCAGGGACAAATTTCCCCTTTTCTTTATTTTTGTATTCAATCATCTATGCACCCTTTAGTCATTTACCCATGCATCATCTGTCCATTCACCCATCCACCCACCCACCCATCCATCCATCTATCCACCCATTCTTTCATTGATTCAGCCACTCAACCATCACCATTTTGCTTTACATGAGCTGTAGGGCATGAGCCTATCACACAAACAAGAGGGACAGACAGAGGTAAGAGGAGATGGGTATGAGAGCTCCTAGTCTATTTCATGATCGAATGCATATAAGAAACCACAGCTTTAGAGAAACAAATTCATTAGAATTAGCTCCTCTCTTTCTACATCAAATGACACTTTGGGGAAATGTCCAAGCATGGAAAGCTCCACTTTCCCCAGGTGTAACCAGCATGGTTGCTCTGTCTGCCATATTGGTCTCCAGGGATGCTTTCCCCAAGACCAACTCTGGTGGGTTTTTCTGTGCTGAATTCTTATTTGGCCACTAGAAAGCTGAATTTATCAATCAGTTCAGTTTATCCTGCATATTCCCAGGGCTACTGTGTACTAGACCCTAGTTAGGAAAGAAGAATTTAATAAAGCATTATTTATAGCCTTAGAAATAGGGAATTTGAGAAAAATGATGGCAGTTTTCAGAAAGGGACAGAGAGAGAGGGAAAGATAGACAGAGGGAGGAGAAATAGAGAGAGAGAGAGAGGGAGAGAGACCTACACCCATTGCATGGAGACATAAAGACATACAGACCTTCTGGATATTTATTCTCTTTCCTGAGAACTGTGATGTCAATTTTCAGATATATAAAACTACCATCCTGACATTGGTTATTAGAAAAGATAAAGTAATGAACTCTTGCTAATGTGAAAGTCACCGAACTCTTTTGGAAAGATTTTTTTTTTTCCTTTTCACTTGTGACAATTCATGTGTATTCAATATGTTTAAATACAGTGCTAAATTTTATGTAAAGATCTGCAGAGGAAGTTTCCCTCTAATGTCATCTTTGAAATCTCAAGAAAGGACTTTTGAGCAAAATACCAATTTTACAATTATTCTGTTGAGTCCTAATTTGAGAAAACTATAATTTATCCATTCTGTGATGTGGAACGAGCCTTCTGGTAAAGACTTAGCTTGACAGTAGTGCAGTATAAGCTTCCCATAAACAGCAGTGGGGGAATTTGGAAATTTCATAACCAGTCAGGCTTGCCATGGGCATGGGGCACTTGGCTGATCTACATGGACCTCTGTGGAATAAGACATGTTGGATCAGGTGCTGGAGGAGACAATGCAGTCTGAATCATGAAGTGTTTCTAAGACCCAGTGACCGACACTTAGTGAGAACTCAACAGACCGGTGAAACTTATGATCTCTTGTTTGTCTCTCCAGGGCAAGCACTCACTCTTCATATTACTGAATATGTCAGGACACATGCCAATGTCCCACTCGCCTACCCCTACCCTCCTTGCCCTCTAATCATGTACCCTCCAGATTTTCCCACTTTTGTAATGCTTTCCCATGACTGCTTCACTTGCTTTTCTGTCTCTTCCAACATGGTATAGATAGATGCCCTGTTCTTTGATCAACAAATTTCATTGAATTTGCCTTATATATTCAGTATTCTTGTTCTGCTCTGATGGAAGCCATGGTCTTGGGATGAACATGGTTCCCCTAGATTGCTGTGTGGTGGCGTATAAGCATCAGTAGTTTGTGTCTTCTTTCTTATCCAAAACCTTTTAGAAGCAATTTCTACTCTTACAACCTTGGGATGACTAAGACCTGGCTGCACTTTCATCACCCTCTTGAGATTCTCAGCATTTATCAGTCTTCCAGTCCCTTGTCTCAGTCATCAGATTATAGGAGAAGTGGGTCAAGGTCTTCTTCTATAGCCTGTTACACAAAATTGAGATCAAGAATTGTCAAGCTTAATGTAGATGATCTATCACCTATCACTGATGCCTCCCAGATGACTAATGTATCCAGCTCAGCAACCTGAACTTCACCCCTGTCCTTTAGCTACAGGTGCCATGCACCCAAGTTGAACCCACCTATGTGGATATCAATGTCTTCCCCCTGCTCTTCCCTTTCATAGAGTATTTTAAATATCATCTAACTTATTGTATTAATCAACAAACAAGTAGATACATTTCTGCAGGCTTGAAGTTTTTGTCCAAGTGTCTGACCAACTTGTCTCCCTTTGCTGTTCTCATATCCAACTGTACCGTTCACCTTTTTTTTCTTTTTTGGTACTGATTTATGACTTTCTTTTTTTTATTTATTTTACTTTTGTTTTATTGAAGTACAGATATCAATGAGACAGTTTTAAGATACCTTGACAAGATGGATTTCATAAATTAATACATTGCAAACAGTTTTCATAATGTTTTGGTATCATAAAAGGTGTATACATGATATTATACTTACAGACATTATTATACCATATGTCTCTTATCAGTAAATGAAGAGACTGTAACTGTTTGCATATCTTATTTTTTATACCTGAATTACATCAAAGATTCAATAATTAATACTTTCTACCTTGTTATTTTCCTAGCGATTGTCCATAATACTATGGACATAATATCCTGTTCAACCACCATTAGTGCAAATCTTGCCCCTCATTGAATTATGTAGAAGCATAGCATTATCAATCCCAACTGTACTGTCCATACACACACATCATGATTCTTCCATTATATACCACTTCCTTTGTCTAAACCTGTCAGAGATGGGCATTCCATTATCATTCAACTACCTTAGGTGCTTGAACTCGACAACACAATCCAACACAGTCTAGCATTCCACAACAATAGTGAGTTATAAGAAGATGTTGTCGACCATCGCCATTTACAGCTCAACTTAATATTATGGCCCCGCAATGTATACTTCATTTTTATACTTTTCTGCTGGATGGTTAAGACCTAGATAGAGCAAGACTTATATACCAACACATGTACTTTATATTTCTCATGAGGTCAGTGAAGTCCCCTCAGGGTTTTCTTGTAGTCCTGTACCTTATCCTGTAGATCCTTTGTCTGTGTCATCCATGTGGATGAGTCACAGCCAATGCTTGACCAGTTTGCTCTCTGTGAGAGGCTGAGAGAAAGTTTTCTCTCCATGTGACTCTCCCCAGGCACACTATAGAACTTCAATCTCTTTCCTCTGTGGCTCCATAATCTCCTTGTTCAGAAAATTTGGAGCTCTACTGAGTTTCATGATGTTGCAGTGCAAGTTCTCCTATGTCCTGAGTATTTGCTGACCTTGAAAGGCCAGGGCCAAAATGTTGGCTGGCCTTGCGGCTCTTCTATTTCTCCAACTTTAATCTGTGAACTTAGGTTGTTAACCATCCAGAAGAAAAGCTGATTAGTATAGTGCAGCATATGCCATTCCCTTCGCCTTATCAGACTCAATTGATTTCAGTTGTTGTTGTACGATTCCATTTGTATTTTTGCTTTTTGCTTCTTATACTAGGGAGACTATATGATATTTACACATGTGTGTCTGCTTTATTTAACTTATGAGTATATGTTCAAGTGGCATCCAATTCAGTATAAATGCTTCAAACTTATCATTCTTAACATCTGAGTAATACTCCATTATATAGAAATACCACATCTTTTTCAATCATTCCTCATGTGATGGACATCTTGGTTATTTCCAAGATTTTGTTATCACATATTGTGCTATTATAAACATAGGTACACATATATCACTATGATACAATGTTTTCAGTTCCTTTGGGAAAATTCCCAGTAGGGGGATTGCCGGTTTGAATGGGATTTCTAGTCCTACTCTTTTGAGGGGTCTCCACACTGACCTCCACAGTGGTTGTACTAGTCTACATTCCCACCAGCAGTGGAGAAGTGTTCCCTTTTCCCCACAACCTCTCCAACATTTGTTGTTGGTTGATTTCCTTATGATACCCATTCTTTCTGGAGTGAGATGGTATCTCAGTGTTATTTTTATTTGCATTTCATGGATGACTAGTGATATGGAGCATTTTTTCATATATTTATTCGCTTCTCTAATTTCGTCCTCTGAGAAGTGTGTATTCATCTCAGATGCCCATTTCTGAACTGGGTCTTTAAATTTGAGGGCCCTGTTATATCTTAGTTCTTTATATATTCTAGATAGTAGACCTCTGTCTGACTGCTTATTAGTTAGGATTTTTTCAAAGTTTGTGGGTTGTCTTTTCACTCTGTTGACAATTTCTTTTGACATGCAGAAGCTCCTTAAGAAGAGTTGATCCCAGTTGTTGATTCTTTCAAGTGCTCCCCGTGCGAATATATGTTTGCTCATGAACTCTTTATCTGTCCTATGTCTTCAAGAGTTCCTCCTACTTTCTCTTCCAGGATATTGAGTGCTTTAATGTTTAGATCTTTAATCCATTTTGACTTTAACCTAGTGCATGGTGATAGAGCTGGGTCAAGTTTTAGTTTTCAGCATGTAGAAAGCCAGGTTTTCCAGCACCATTTGTTAAAGAGGCTATCTTTCTTCCAGTGAGTTTGTTTAGACCCTTTGTCAAAGATCAGATGGCTGAATGTGATTGCAGATGCCTCTGCATCTTCTAATCTATTCCACTGATCCTCAGGTCTATTTTGTTGCCCACACCATGTTGATTTTATCACAGTGGCTTTGTAGTATAATTTCAAGTCAGGAATTGTGATGCCTTCTGCCTTGTCTCTATTGGCTAAGATTGCCTTTGCTATTCTAGGTTGTTTGTGGTTCCAAATAAATTTTAGGATTGATTTGTCTATATCTGGAAGGTATGTTGGTGGCAGTTTCGTAGGGATTGCATTAAATCTGTACAGCAATTTTGGGAGTACGGCCATCTTCACGATGTTGGTTCTTCCTATCCAGGAGCATGGAATATCTTTCCATTTTCTGAAATCTTCTATAATCTCTTTTCTTAGGGTGTTGTAATTTTCTGTGAAGAGATCTTTGACTTCCTTGGTTAAGTGAATCCCAGGGTATTTCATTTTCTGCTCATTCACTCTTTAAATCACCACAGTGCAACTTCTGAACCCTTTATCCCAGGGCAGATACTCTCGCCAAAACTATCAGTTTGCTTAAAGACAACACATGCTGTTGAATTTTACCTGACACGAAGTTGCTTTTCTATAAGCAAGAGCCCATGTCTATTTTTTTGAATTTTGATTTAGGTACCATATCCTGTGTGAGTGTGTGTGTGTGTATGTGTGTGTATGTCACATACATGAAGACACATATGTCTTTCCTTAATGACCATTTTTTCTATGTCTTTCACAGATTTATTTCTCATCATGGGTGTCTAATTCCTTTTTGATTTCATCATTTCCTCTTTTCACTCTAGTTCCTCTCTCTAAGCAACCCTAACTTTTACTCTTTGGCTTCAAATAAGAGTTCAAATCTAACTGTGTTGATCATCTACTCATGGTCCCCTCAATGGCATCTCGAAGGTTAAACTAGTATCTCTCCCTGTTTTCATCTACCAGAGGTCATCCTGGGTTCCTCCTCAGTACAGACACTATAGAATTGAACAACATGATTTCCACATATACCATTCTTACCATTTTTACTACCATGACCAAGTTTTAGACCTTTCTCTCACTTGAATAACAAAACAGCTTCCATCTTACCAATGGCCAGTGCTTGTAATATATCTCTCATGCTATAGCCAGCCTCCTCCTTCTCAATGCAGATTTGACTTTGTAGCTTGTGTGCTTTGACACTGTTGCAGAATCTCTTCATCCTCAATATGGTTCAAGAAATTTCGTTATGAGGCTCACTTTCCTCCCTGAGATCTGGTCATCATCTTCCATCTATTCTATAGGTTATACTGCACAAACTCCAAACTTGCTCAGTTCCCTGAAAGTACTAATTTTTCTATAATGCGTGAACCTTTGTCCATGGTATTCTCTATGTCTATCACAACTTTGTCTGCTATTGACTTCTCCTGTTTTATCCCAATGTTGCTTATTACATTTGGCTCTTCTTAATGTCTGCCCCACCTCCCAACTCACTACCCAGAGATTGGAATGTGGAGTCCTTTTCTGTGATACTACAGCAGCCAGATGCTGCAGCTCACATCACGGGTGGTTCACTTTATGTGTCTGTTGGTACACCATCCCCCACTCAGGTTCAGCACACTGTGTCAGGGCAGAAACTATGTCCTGCCTGCACCAGGCCTTGCCCAAGTATGGTGCATAGACATGTCAGATAGTTTGGCCAAGTGCTTTCAGAGTCAGATGTGAATGAACTCCCCAACTTTTCACCTGAAAAGTCAATCTATATCACGGGCTCCATACTTTGTAATTAAATGTATTACCTGAATACCTTTAAGGTTTTATCAAATGTTCTAAGACATCTGGGTAAATGAAAGTGTCTCTTTATGTCCCAGTAGAAACTTTTAAATAAGTAGGGTTATTTCTCTTTGCATGAAGCTGGATTAGCTGCTGAGTTCAATTTTCAAGCAGATGTTTGTCACTGCCTTAGATCCAGCTGGGTTTGCCCCAGGGCTTCCAGCCCCCATATGTTTCAGAATCCAGAGAAAAATCTCTCAGCTAGGATGGCTATCAGCTCAGCTTCCTCTGACATCTTGGAGTCTATCAAGTGAAAAGCAGAGAAATGATTTCTAGACTGGAGCACATTGAAGTGAGGCTGGAGTGAAAGAAAAAGAGAGAGAGAGAGAGAGAGAGAGAGAGAGAGAGAGAGAGAGAGAGAGAGAGAGAACTAGCCATTGGAGGACATCAAGTCAACCTATGCTTTTGAGATAAAAATAAGACACACAAGAACCAAATAAGGCAAATACACTCATTAACTAGGTACCTTGAAGACCCACCTAGTTTTCTGACTTCACCAAATCATAATGAGATCCACTCCACTAGAATCCCCTTTCCCTATGTGTGAGGCAGGCAGGAAACTAGCAAAAGAGAAGTGATAGCCCAGACCAGCCTGGCCCTATCCCTAAGATTCTCAGAAAGGAGGTGCTCTTGAAGCAAAGCCAGTAAGAGGTCACAAAGGTGTTCCCTGTTTAGCTGCCTCGGTTTCCTTTTTGAAAAACCAGGATATTTTCCTTTATCTGTTTACCCAAAAGGGGTCAAAGCAGATCTTTGTCAGTGGGGAAGGACAGCATTCTTGGAATAGGTGCATTCGGGGTCTATTATCTCTTGATAATTAAAACCAAACTCTTGTTTTCCTATTAAAGTTGAGAGAAAGTTAAGTCCAATTAAAGCATTTGGCTTCCTTGGGGAGCACAAAGATGGAGTCCTCATTAGCTCCTGTAGAGACTCTTGAGGTTGAGGAAGGAAGGGCAAAGAGATTTCACTTTGTTTGTTAACTCGTTTTTATGTCTCCTTCTATCAGCATGTGGGGTAGGAACCTGTGCACTTTGTGCATCCCTGCAATCTCCAGTGGCTAGACCTGCACCTGGCACATATAGTAGAATGGTTGAATGAACTTATAAATAAAAGACAAAATGAGTGAGGAATGAATTAGCAAAACCATCTTTATATCTCCACAGTGTGACAATGGACAGAGTAACGGTGTTTGTGTTTATCAAAGGAGAACATAAGTTAAAAAAGAATTCTGAAGATTTTATCATTTGGGTCATGGTCTCAATTGAGATGCAAGGTCTCAGGAGAGAGGGAGATTTGTTTTCAGACTCTGACTTCTGAGCTGCAAGGCTTAGGCCATTGTGGAGGTCACTGAGCCCCAGCTAAAGGTACTGCTCAGTGTCTCAGGAGCTCCACACCCTCTGGTCACAAGGATGGCCTGTTAGGAGACCAAGTCCCAAGAACAGACCTTCAGCACCTCCCAGAAGAAAGGTAGAGGTGATTCCTCTTAATATTCTCAATCCTGATTATTTCTCTGCCCCCAAAGAGCTTACTTGTACATGTTTGGATTGTAGACAAAAAGAATCATGGACAAGTGTCACAGAGAGGGCCAACCTACAAACACAGGAAGTAACATAGAGGAAAGAGCAAACTGTCCTTAACTTGTAGCACCTGGAGAAGCCCTAGAACTGCAACAACTCAGAAAGATGGTCAGTCTGCAGGGCAGTTACCTCACTCTCCAGACCCAGCCCAAATGTATCCTATCCCAGAAACCTTTGATGCTCTCAGCAGCCTCTGCTATTTCTGCTTTTGGAGTTAGGCCCTACAGTGGGCTTCCAGATACTATCAGACCCACAGAACATCCATCTGTCTCTGCATTGGACCATGTGTACTTCAACAAAGGACAATGCTTTCCCTCTCCTTTGAGCTTCCTGTAGCCTATACAGTGACTGGTTTCAAGACAAATGGACAAGACTCTCTATATCGTTAGAATCATGGAATCTCAAAAGAAAAATAAAGATGTGAAGAAAAGGGACTAAAGAGGGTAAGAGGGGAAGAGCTCCATATATCTCCTTTTGAGCCTCAAAGACCACTAGACACTGACATTTTTATCTTCCCTCATGTCCTCTCTCCCTTTTTAGGTCAGATTACCCATTCCATGTTAGGTAAAAAGGAGCTAAGGAACAAATTTAAATGTTTGTTCTGCCTAAAATACTGCACACCTGATAAAAGTTCAAGTTCTTTCATCAACCACTTGTTAGACTGAGGAACATCAGTGAGCTTTGTTCATCTAAAGCCAGGATGGCAGACTCCACCGACAAGAGCTTGCCCCAGCCAGATCATAGGATGCTAGCAGTGAGCAGTGGGGTCGGAGTGGGGCTGTGTGACTTGTCTAGTTTTCAGTGTTCCCCACCTCTCTTCCTTGCCTCATCTTCTCTCCTTTATGTAGGTCACTTATGGGGTGCTCGGGCTGAGTTTCCTGGAAAGCGAACTCATGTGGAGGAAATGAGCAGGCTGGAGACTACTGATGAGTGCTTATGGGATCTCCAGAGTGGGGCGGTGGCCTTCACACACGGCATTTCCTCAAGAGGCTGAGGCAGAGGACAGTCTTCTGGGGGCTGGCACGGCAGCCAGGGCCATATGTCTTGTCTTTCTCAGGAGGATCTTGGCAGTTCATCTCAGCATGTGCTACCTGGGGGCTAAGAGAAAAGAGAGCCAGACAGACAGCCCTAGGACCTTAAGTGCTGGGTAGGTCTCGGAGCTTTCCTAGCAACTACCCAGGTTGCCATCATTAATATGAGCAATAAATATTCCTGATAGGCAAGAATGTGTGACTTAATTTGTGGATGAAAACATGACAGAAGTTACCCGTCACTTCCAGATGGATGGCCTTTAAAAGACAGCTCATGATTTGCCACCTGTCCTTCTTCATGCCTGTGGTCAAGCCCATCTCCTTGGAGAGGACCTTCTATCAACACGAGGCTGCAGATGAGCTGAGGGAAGCACAGAGCCTGCCTGCATCGTTAACTGAAGGTGCATCTGTAATTAGAGGGAGAGATTGTTTTAAGTTCTTGCCTTTTAGGGCTGCTTGTTAGCATGGAACAAGCTCTCCTAACCTGGTGGATACAACACACCTCTGCTTATAGTTCTTCAATGCTTTTCCTGGCAACTATAACACAATCTCAGATCATTGCAACTTCCAATGGTTTACATGACTGGCTTTCTAACTGCCTTTCAACCTGTTATGGTTTGTGACTGGGTGTCCCCCCAAAAGCCCCATCTAGTCATAGTGGGAGGGGTTTTGCAGGCACATGAGGTGAATCTAGTTTAGGATTAGCTCATTGTCGAGTTCTGGGTTTGAGAGATGGGAGTGCTACACCTGTCTAAGGCAGGTAGCCTGCATACATTATAAGGGAGGGAAAGATGCTTGCTGCCCAGTGCTACCGCTTTGCTCCTGTTCATTTTTTTTATTGCTCCCCATGAACAGTTGCCTCTGAGGCATGCCACCCTACCTTGGAGCCTGCTGAATATGATCTGAACCCTCCGCAAGCTGAATTAAGCAAAACCTTCCTCTCTTCCTTAATTTTCGGAGTCAGGTATTTTGTCTCAGCAATGAGAGAAAAAGAATTTCAACTTTACAAACAACCTCATCCTATTTTGCCTAGTCATCTGACTACCTCCCCTGCTGATCTTATTTTCTATTCCCTTCCTGAGTTCGACTTCAACTTTACCTGGGTTTGCCTTGCTCACTTTGTTTCAGACTCAATGGTCTTTTGGTTTCTCAAATGTGCCCAGTACATGGCAGCCTCAAACTTGGCCATTTGCTGTGAATTCTTCCTGAATTCTTCCTGTGAATAATTTCCTGACTCCCATCTCTGACTGGATCCAGATACACTCAGATTCCACCTGCGTTAGTCGTCCTTCACTAACTATTCTCTCTGATGAGTAGCCCGAGTTTTCTCTGTCCTGGTAGTCTCTTATTTTTCCTTTGGAAGCCTTAAGCCTTTCTCAAATGGTGTAACCTTTGGCTTCTCTTCTCCCTTAGTGTGTGAGATAGAATGTTATCTGATTCCAGCACCTATAATAGGCCTGCCGTCTAGTAAGACTCCCATAGGCCTTTACTAGGTACTTGTAGGAGCATGCAAGTCTATGGGATTGGTTGCTCCAAGGACAATATCCAAAGGAGAAGTCCAAGAAAACAGTGGTGCTCATATCTCCAAACAGACAACCCGTCTCCTAAACCTGGAAATGCTTGCCCTTCCCAGCTCCTGGCTGGGAACTCAGCTCTGATTTGGAACATAGACCATTTCTTCCTCACTTAGGCACCAGTCTCACTGTGATAAATGGCCTGAGTGCCTCGTTGCGTTTAATGGCAAACCCAGATCCAAGTGGAACCACAGCCAGGTGGCTCATGGGAGCCCTGGAGTCTGACTTCCAGGAAGACCACAAAACCTGGGCCAGCCAGCACCATTCCAGATGCATTAACTTGTAATCCCTAGGAAGCTCACACAGCTGATGAAGGAAGAGGAGGCTCTCCCTCCCTGTATGCACTAATAGCCATGGTTAATCCTCATCCCAGCAAAAGGCTCTCTCTCTCACGCATCTGGAGAAGTTTCATCAGCATCAATGTGAGGGCTCCACTCTAAGAAGCTGGTTGGGAAAGCGTCTGCTCACGGCCTTTGTGCAGTGTGGGGAGCCTTTGAAGGGGCCAAAGCATCCCCATGTAGCTGCTCAGCACAGCTCAGCTGCTGTCCTGCATGCCCAAAGGGAGATGCTGGTTGAGGGAGCCAAGATCTCTGCATGCCTTTGTCTTCAGTGAGGATGCAGGAGGTTGTGGCTCTGCCCTGACATGCCAACAACGGGGTTCCAGTGACTTTGAATCACAGCCGTGAGCAAGCTGGCTTGGAAGAACTCTCAAAGTGCCCCTGCACTGGTGCTTGCTCTGCTGACCCCACCCTCCTCTGTGTCTGTCTGTCTGTTTCTCTGTCTCTCTCCCTCTCTCCTCTCACTGCAAGTCTATAGGTCTTAGATCTCAGACTCATGCTCCTTGTTCTGCATCCTTTGCTAGGTGGTGCTAGGTGAGTCTTTCCTTCTTTTTGCCAGTTCATCACCTTTTTTTTTTCTCTCTCTCTCTCTTTCTTCTTCCCCTCCTCTTTTTTCCCTCTTCCTTCCCTTTTTCCTTTTTTTTGAACTGGGATTGAAGCCAGGGCCATTACATTAAGCTACATCCCTAGATCTTTTTGAATCTTATTTTGAGACAGGATCTCAAAAAGTTGCTTAGGTTGGGCTCAAATTTATCACCCTCCTGCCTCAGCTTACCAGAGAGCTAGAGTTAGAGGCATGACAGCCACTTACTTCTAAATTCTGGCCTTGGCTGTCTCATTTAATTTACTTTTAGAGGCTGAAAGCAATGTTTCTCGAACAACAATCCACTGACCAGTGTCCATTTGTGGTAAAAAGTAATAAGAAAGGTCAAAAAACAAGTTTTTAAAATGAAGCTAAATGCATTCATTTTAAAGATAACATAGATTCAGGGAGGTGGCTCAGTAGAATAAGCACTTCCCTGGCAAGCACAAGGGTCTGAGTTCAATCCCCAGTTCTGAAAAAAAAAAAAAAAAGATAATGTATAATGCAATGTTTTTCCCCTTCCCATTACAGTATTAGAGATTGAACACAAAGCCTTCTTATTGAACTACATTTCCAGCCTCTGTAAATTTTTATTTTGAGACAGAATTTCTCTAACTAAATTTCCCATGTCTTTTTTGAACATGTGATCTTCCTGCTCAGCCTCCCCAAGCACTAGATTTATTGATATGTTTCATAACACCCTGTTTGAACCTCTTCTTCTTTTAAGATGATTGTCTTGGGTATTTTATCATAGTAAGAGAACACTGACTGACACGACGAGCAACGGTAGGCATGCAGCCTCGCATGCCACGGCTCAGGTAGCTTCCCAGCAGTCATGCCTCCTTGTAGGACCAGAATGAGGCTTGCTTGTGGGTGGCTGAGTTTCTCCCCCTCCACCCCCTGCTGTCTGACACTTGACCTTCTCCACATGTGAATGCTTCCTACAATCAGGAGAACTCTGCGCAGAACTGAAAGAAAACTACAAAGTTAAGAGGACAAGGTATGGCAGACTGTGCTTTTGTGAGCCTTGTTTTCCCTTCCTGTGCAATGGGGATATAATCTTTGTCTCTGAAGTAGAAAGACATGAAAGGAAGCAGCTCATTTTTTTAATTCTGTGAGCTCCTCAGAGAGCAGGTAACATAAAAATTCAAGGTGTTATTATTAGAGAGTCAGAAATTTTGTTCTATGCTAATTAAACTCACACCTTACCTCTTACACACACGAAGAGGCGGCATGACAGGCTGACATGCTACAGAGCAGGAAGAGCTCTGCCTGCGAACACGAGACAGCCTGACTCTGCCGCCTAGCTGGCCGTGATGTGTGTGTAAATCTGCCTGCTCCTCCCTTTCATCCGGCCGGGACTCCAACATCAGCGAGTGAGGCTGATGGAGCTCAGGCTCTGCGCAGAGCCCTGGCTGCTCTCTGAGCATGCTAAGAAGTTGCCAGGCTGGGGCAGGCAGGTGAAGATTTAGTAAGCCAGCCAACAGAGTCTCCCTCGGCCCTGGGTCGCCACCACTTACAGAATCGCCTGCAGGACCCGCTCGCTCATGAGAGAGAGCCGGGATTTCTTTGGCGATGGCTTTAGTGCTCCTTTGGGGACATGACATTCAGTGTTTCCACACCACCAGGAGGCCAAGGACATGGCAGACTCCTCAGTACTCAGCAGGGGCTCCAGAAGGCAGGATGGGCGTTAAGATAGTGCTGTTGATCTGATGGCCCTGTGGTAAAGGACAACTATGGGCAGAGGCGCTGTTTTAAATTCTCCCTTTTTCCCAGGGCCGAGAAGAGACTCTCCATGGAAGGTAATGGAGCTGTCATAGAGGAGCGAGAAGTGGAAATTCACGGTCCTCCTGTGAGGCAGAGACATCTGTGTTATTGCACCCTAAGCCAATAGTTTTTAAAACAAAGTCGTAAAATAAGCTACTGTATATACGAGAGTTGGAAACAAGACAGGGCTCCCCATTCCTCTGTGGGGGTTTCTGAAAGGCTGAAAACTCAAAAACAAGTAGAAGAGCAGAATGGTGAACATGCAGGGCTACAGGAGATAGGCCCCTGGGATGGGATGGAGCTGCCCAAGCAAGGAGCACTGGGACCTGACTCTTCTGCTCCAGCAGGAAGGAGTCCCATTTGTGCTACAAGGGAGGGGTCAGCTCAGAAGGATAGGGACAGTCGTGAACAGGACCAAGGAAAAGCCTTGAGCCTTCTTCAGCACCAGTCCAGCACACAGTGAGCACAGGTACGTGTGTAGAAGCACACACACACACACACACAAACACACACACACACACACACACTCAGTTTTCACACTATCCACCCATTTAACTTCCAGGAACACATGGCAGGCAGGCCACGTGGACTCACTGTTCTAATTTCTCAGACAAGGAACAGCAGCACGGAGTGACCATTTCATTGGCTAGTGTCACAGAGCAGACGTTCTGACCTCAAATCCAGTGTCCCTCTTTTTAAAATTTAACACCTTCCTTCTTTGTCAAGATAGGCCTGGAGGCTCATTTCTGAAACCCCCTTTCCCTTCCCATCCCGACATATGTTGACATGCACTATGCTATTTATACCAGTCCATGGAAAACCTGACCGGTGTGAGTGGCCACAGCATTAGCTTGCTAAAGTCTATCTGTAGTTTCTTACTGACTGTTTCACACAAGGTTGGCATAGAAATACTTTAGCTAGTGCATTACTATCGAGATAGTGAGTGCTTGTCCCCTTGTCTTTGTGGTATTGGGGATTGAACACAAAGACCTTTACACTGAGCTGTGTACCAGTCTTTCTAAAAGGATTTTTTTTTTGAGACAGGATCTCACTCAGTCATGAAGTCACCCAGGTTGGGTTCAAATTTGCAATTCTCCTGCTTCAGGCTCCTCAAGTGCAGGGCTTATAGGCATATGCCACCAGGCCTGGCTTGTCCTTTTTATTTCTGAGAGTTATTGTCTGGCCCTGAGTCAGATTTTCTGGTGAGAAGGAGCCTTCACTCAACTTCCCATCAGCATAAGGCTCTGACCCCTGACTTCCTGAATTGGAGCCTTGTGAGTTCTGTGCCACAGAAGGTAGGAAGACTTTCCTCTTTGCAGGCTCCAGGCAGAGGAACAGCCACCACTGCATAGACTATGCTCCCATCCCATCCCCAGGTCAGAATGACATCCAAATGCAGCAACCCACAGACAGCTCAGTGTTTTCTGACCCAACATCAAAAGATGGGCTCTGAGCCACCACCCTGTCAGGAACAGGAGCTAAGATAAATGTTAGGGGATGCAGCAACTGCCAGTTGAAGTCCAGTTTGGGGTTGGTAGATCTGGATAGAACCACAGCTACATGACAAGCTAAAAACCGATGTAAGTTGGGGTTTCAAGGCACGGACACTTGGAAAAGAAAGAGAAGCTATTTGGGCAGAGGGTGGAATGTAAGAGACTGGTAAATCATGGCTGGCTCACACTAGCAGTGAATCTTGAAGGCCACAAGATAAGCTGATGCTAGCCCTGCCAGTATGGGCAGAAGGCACTGAATGCGGCTGCCCAGACTCTCCTGTGGCATTTCTTCTGGTGGAGGCACCACAGGGGCCTCTGTCCGGTTTCCAGGAGCCTGGGCTGCTCATGGGAAAGTTTTGCTTGATCCCAGCCCTACCTCTGATGGGGACAGTTTAGCGGGATCCTTTAGGTAGGGGCCAGCCTCTTTAGGGCTTCAACATCCCAGCATGAAATGGGACATCAGTGCAAGTCTTCCCACCTCTATATTCTCAGGAAGAAAGTATTGTGATGAGAAGGGGCATTTGAAAAAGCCTAGTAAAATATGAATTATCATTCTTTCGTTTACAAAATTATGTGTGCATTCTGCAACCAAAATAAGAACTGATAAAATGAATCTCCCAAGGGCCAGGGCAGATACAGCTCGTAGGAGATGAATTTTTCTCTGGCAGTGAGATAGCAGCGATGCAGTCACTTGGCCCCCTGCACAGACACTCCTTAGCAGCCTCAGCTCCGCCCACAGGTGAAGTGAATGGCCAAGCTCTGTCCCTGTCCCCCATCCCTGGGTAGCCCATAGCCTATGATCAACTGATACAAAGCTTGGACATTTGCTAGTCTGTGTCCTAGAACCCTTTCACCATGGATTCAGAGTTACCCACTGGGTAACAGCCTGCTGGGCCCTTTCTCCAGTCTATCCCACACATGCCATCCCTCGGTGGGCTAATATGTGGTCATACTTACTGTAGGTCTTCAGGGTTGTCCATGATTTCTTCTCCACTCTTTCATCAAGCATGTTTTCCAGCTCTGTGGAAAGGGCCCCTCTTTTCTGGTATTCTTCCAATTTTTCTACAGGTGAGAAATTCTCCAAGAGCTTATCCTTTCATATAGGTAGACATTATAAATGATATGAGGGGGAGAAAAAGGAATCTCAGTAACGTGTATTAGTAACATTTAATTAGCTTTGGATTACTTACTAAGTGACAATTATCCCCGTTATGTCTGTCACAGATGAATGACTACGTACTGTCTCTAGTTTATGGCCTATAGTTCTCCATGTAGTGTCACAAATCCCCTTTATGTCTTCAGCATTGGGCTTCGCAGTAGAGGCAACCAGTCTCCTCTACATGAGCAGATGTTTCCTCATTGACCTGAGGGTGAAGCAGGGCAGGCCAGCCTTCTTCTGGTGAGCACTTAGCTCACTCGCAGGCAAGCTCTGGAGGGCACCCTGGCTGCTGAGTGGGAAGCTAGTCATGGAAACCGTGCTGCTGTTCTTCTGAACCCCATCCTTGGATGTGGCTGGATGTCAACCAGGTCCCATGACTGTAGCATTGGAAGGTCCTTGGAAATCAATGTCACATCCTTGATGGTACTGTTGAGAAAGCAGAGCTCCAGAGAGATACCATGGTCTCCTCAACTTCCCCACTAAAACTAGAGGCATGGAGATGACCCAGAAACCCAGACACCTGTGACAACAAGAAGTCCTTCTGAGCCCAGTGTCTCACATACCTAGTTTTCATCTTCAAAATCCCTTGGCATAGAAGATTGACCTCTCAGGCATCTACTTCCAGGCCATGGCACCTGCCCAGGTCGTTCCTATTCATCAGATCCTCAAAGGACAATATGCTACGTGGATACCTGAGTGCCATCTTCCATGAGTTCTAAGACACCTGAAAGCTCATCTTTAGATTTTTATGTGAAATACAGGAAATCCTTTAAAAATGCAAACTCTCTGGAACACAAGCCACTGACTCTAGTATGAAATAACTCTCTAGTCCCTTTATAAAGTGTATTGTAAAGCACAAAGCTAAGGTTCACTAAAAGCCAAACATAGGGGTCATCCAAAGGAAAGCCAAAGGAAGTTCTATCTGAGAAGAATAATGGGTCTTGGGCAGGACCTGTAGACCTGCCAGGGAGAGGAAAGGCAGGCACAAGAAGACAACAGGAAACACGCAGCTCCAGGGACACTTGCCTATGTGGGCCCTCGGAGGAATGAAATGGATGCCAGGAAAGCATCTTGGGCTGCTTCTGCCCACTATTTCATTTCATAGAAGTGAAGCTCAAAGACTTTGTCCAAGGTCAACCAAAACAGATTAGCAAACTAAATAATCCATAAGACTACTCAACTAAATAGAAAGTACTAAAAATCAAAACCTTTGCTCAACACTATTTCTTCAGCAGAATCTATTTTTCCTGCTCTAAAGTGAACAGCTGCTCAGCACATACAAGAGACATGGAGTGGCCCTGAGAAAGTTGCATTATCCTGGAAAGCCACCCCTTGTGGTGAGCTTTGGGGTGACACAGTGGTGCTTTTGCACAGGGCGCACTGGGTGCCATGTGCCTATCCTTGGGGACAGTGTGCCATATGTTCCCTGAATCTTTCTCAGCTCTTCTCACCAGTCTGTAACATTCAGCATTGTTCTATTTTGTTAAATTGATCAAACCATAAAATCAAACTTGAGCTCTGACAGCATGCAGTGCAGGTCAGGATGGTCTTACCTAATTTGTAGGAACATAATTCACCAATAATAAATGCTAGTGATCTTGTAGTTAAAAGCTAAGACATAAGAGATCAGTCCCAACCTCTCTTTAATCACTGTCATTAACCTCATCCAAATACCACAAAAAAGAACAGGAAGTAGATGATATGGGGTTAGATGTACAGATTCTAGAGCTCCTATGACCCAGGTTTAGTCCTCATTCTGCTTCTTTGTGCTGTGTGAATTGGACAAATGACTTTACCTCTCTGTGCTTTAATTCCATCCTTTGTAAAATGAAGATCAGTGGGCATTTGTTTGTGAGTACCACAGTCTTGGTGATACATGTAAAATGCTCAGAACAGTGCCTGATTTGATGGGAGCCCTGTAAAATATAAACTGACATTATTCTAGGGTTGGGGCGGCTCTTTCTACATCATATGTGTCTACATGCACACGTGTGTTCAGTATGTTTTGCTGGCTTAAAAAAAAGTTAAGGTGACATAATTCCAATCAAAACAACAGTATTCCTCACTGAACTAGAGAAAGCTTAAAATTCATAGGGAACCAGAAGAGACCTACAATAGTAAAACCAATCCTGACTAATCATATGAAAGCAGGAGGCATCACAATCCTTCACTGGAAGCTAATTACAAAGTTATAATGATAAAACCAGCCTATCTCTCACAAGAACGAACATGTAGATCAACAGAATAGCAAAGAGGAAGCAGAAACAACTCCAGGTGTGGTTAGCTATTTTATCTGCGGGAAAGGGCCTTAAAAATACACACAACGAGATAGCTTCTTAAATAAATGATGCTGGTGAGGCCGGCAAGATAGCTCAGCACACCAAAGCACCTGCTTAGGCAAGCACAGGTAAGCACAGGGCCTGGGGTTCCATCCCCAGCATCACATGCTGAGCCAGTTTCACCCCAAGGGTGGGCTGAGCCAGCCAGAGTCTGATCCTAGTGGCACATGCCTGTAATCGCATCTCTGGGGAGGCTGAAAATAGGAGAATCACTATGAGTCTGAGCTGCATAGTGAGACCCTGCAACAATCAAAACTTTTTTTTTTTTTTTTTAATAATGGTCCTGGGAAAACTGGCTGCCTAAATGCGGATGATTAAGTGTAGACCCATATATTTGACCATGTCTAAACTAAGATAAAAACAAGTCAAAGATCTAAGTGTTAAAAAAAGAAACAATCTGTTGGAGACAAAATAGGCAAAACTATCAAAAGATGTAGGTGTAGGCAAGGACTTCCTAAACAGAATCCCAGTGGTGCAAGGAGTACTATCAAGGATGAAGAATAGGATCATGTGAAGTTAAACAGTATCTGCACAGCCAGACAAACAAACAACAGGGTGAGGACACAATTTACACAATGGGGAAAAAATTAGCCAGCTATTCCTGCAGCAGAGGATTAATATCTAGAATACATAAAGAACTTAAAAAATTAGATTCCTCCCAAGAAAAGACCCAATTAAAAGTGAGCAAATGAAATGAATAGATACTTCTTGGAAGAAGAAGTACAAATGACCAATAAATACATGCAAAAGTATTCAACATCCCCAGCCTTAGAGAAATGCAAATTACAGTGACACAGAGATACCATTTTACCCTAGAAAGAATGGTTATCATCAAGAAATCAGATAATTAGACATTCTAGAGAAGCTACAGGGAAGATGTGTCCACATTGTTAGGAATTTAAATTAGTCTAGTACAACCACTGTGGAAATCAGTACAGTTTCCTCAAAAAACAGAAGCTGGAAATTCCACTAGACCCAGCTATTCCCCTTCAGTGTGTCTTCATGAAAGAATTAGATACATCTTATGACACTAATACATGTTCATAGTAGCACATTCACAACAGTTAATTCTTGGAAGTGGTCTATATAAATATCAGCAGATGGGGCAGGCCAGATAGCTCAGCAGACTAAAGTGCCTGCTTAGACAGAGGGCAGCGGCTGAGGTTCGATCCCCAGCATGCAGTGCTCGCCCCTCCTCTGGGGCATGCTGAGACTGTGATTGAGACTGGGCATGTCTGTCCATAGTTGTGAAGTCACCTTGTCTTTCACATCATCCTTGAGGGCCTGACTACCTACAATATTTCTGTCTAATTTAGCTACCTACAGCATTCCCCCCTCTGAAGAAGTAACCCAAACTACCATGAGGGAGCCATGGGTGATGACTGCTCTGGATTCTCCAGGCTGAAAGGAGTCATAGTTGTGAACAGGCAGACAGAGGTACTCTACAGAGGTTCTATCTAAAGGCCCTCAATAGACACCAGGCACTTTTATCTAGGGTAGGTGGAAGATCTCAAGACAAGAGTAAATAAATGCAATCACATACTAGGGATGGGCATCAGGGACTGATATGCTAAATAGGTATCAATCACCTTGAAAGAGTCTGAAAGAGTCACTAGCCCAACTCCAACAGGAGTTGTTCTGTATTCTTTCCCACTTGCTACCAGACTTGCCTTCCCATTTTATCCTTTTCCCCCATAATTTTATTGAAGAACAAATAGAAATGAGACAGTTTCAAATCAAATTAGTAGGACAGATTCAATAATCAATTCATTTTCTTAGTGGTTATTTGTTGTACAAGGTGCATGGTATTCTATTTACAAACACTATTAAAGCAGATCCCTCTATTCATTGAAGTAAGAGAATGTAGCTGTACTTATCTTTTTAAAGCTGATTTATACTACAGTTTTAATAATTAATATTTTTACATTGTTATCTTCTTAGTGGTTATCCATAGTATAAGAAGCAGACAGGATATCCTGACCAAACACTATTTGTGCAAATCTTACTTCTCATAGAATTATGCAAAAGTAGCTGCATATTTATCCTAATTGTTCTGTATATACAAATACAGAATGGTCCTTCCTTTGTATCCCTATTTTTGTTTAGTCCTGTCAAAGATGGGTATTCTATTGGCATTCAATTATTATAGGTGCTTGAATTCAGCAAAACACTCCAACACAGTCCAGGAGTCCATAATATTAGTGGGTTATCCACAGAAGTTGTTGACTAGAGCCTTTTACAGCTCAGCATATTCATATGGCTTTACTTTATGTACCTCAATATTATATTCCTCTGCTGGATGGTTAATACCAAGATAAAGCAAGACCTATATAACAACAAATGTAACTTTTGTATCTGATAAGGTCAATGAAGTCCCCTCAGAGTTTATCTCATAACCCTGTTCTGCACTTTGTAGATCCTCCGTCAGTGTCAGCCATGTGGATGAGTCACAGCCATTGCTTGACCAATTCGCTCTCTGTGAAAACCTGAGAGAAAGTTTTCTCTCCATGTGATCTTCTTAGGCACACTCTACATCAGCAGTCACGTTCCTCTGTGGCTCCATAATCTCCTTGATCAGAAAATTTGGGGCACAACTGAGTTCCATGATGTTACAGTACAGATTCTCCTATGTCCCAAGTTTTCACTGACCTTGAAAGGCTAGGGCTAAAATGTTGGCTGACCTTGCAGCCCTTCAATTTCTCCAAGTTTTGATCTGCAAACTCAGGTTGTTAACTATCCAGAAGAGAAGCTGACTATTACCCTGCAACATATGCAGTTCAATTTACCCTAACTATCTGTCTAAATATCAAACATCTTAGGCATCATGTGGAACATATATTTTCCATCAAGTATCGATGTATCGAATTGTAAGTCATTACAGAATATGAGGGAAAAATTTAAAAAATAATGCTATATGCATATTATTTAGAAATTTAGAAATCTAACTATGTACAGCCTTGTAGCAGAATAGTTCTGTAACACTTTTTTTTCTTGTGTCTTTTTTTTTCTTCATCCCATTTTATCCTAATTTTAATTAATTTTACTTGAGCACAAATAGTACTTGTAATTTCATTAGCTGACCATGGCTCTGTCCCACCTCATACCAACCTAAGTGAGTTTCCATGTCTTCTCCACCACTGTAGACCTGCCTCAGACCATGGTTTTCCTCTACAATAGTCCCTGGAAGAGACAGCTTCCCAGGGACAACCCACTCATGCACCCCTCCTGTCCCTCTCTTAGACAAGGGCTTTCTTTCCTCCAATGAATATATTCTGCTCATAAAAAAAGAGAGACTGAGCATGGTGATGTGTGCCTGTAGTTCCAGTCCTTGAGAAGCTGAAAACAGGAGGATCATTGTGAGTCCAATCTGTAGTGAAACCCTGTAGGCCCTGTACTAAATAAATAAATAAATAATACATAAAATATCAGCAGATGAAAGGATAAAGAAAATGAGAGATTTATACATAAAAGAGTACTACTGTGCTGTAAATGATAACGTTGAGTCATTGATAGAGAAATGGATGCACCTCAAAACCATAATAATGTTAAGTAAAATTGGTTCCTCTTATATGAGTAATCACCCCAAGTTAGAAATAAAGAGCAAAATCAGGATAGATAACAAACAGTAAGGAGGTAGAGATTTTTCAAGTGGAAAGAGGACCAACTAAGGGAGGGAAGATGGAAAAGAATTGAGACACTCTATCTATCTATCTATCTATCTATCTATCTATCTATCTATCTATCTATCTATCTATATCTATCCATCCATCCATCATCTATCTATCTATCCATCTATCGATCATCTATTATCTATCATCTATCTATCCATCCATCATCTATCTATCCATCCATCTATTATCTATCTATCTATCTAGTATCTATCTATCCATCTATCACAATTTTTCAAGGGAATCTTTATATAATGCCAACATATATTAATGAAAAAGGAAACAAAAACTAAAATATTAGGGTGAAACTCTATTCCATGAATCAATTTCCAAGAAAAATTCTTTAAGTAATCCACGATATTCAAAACATTTTCTCCCTATGCACATCTCCAATTATGAACCAACTGAAAATACTATTTTTCAGTACTAAAGATTGAACCCAGGGCCTTTGCACTGAGCTCTATCCCCAGTCTTTTTTGAAAAGTTTGAGACAGGGTCTGGCTAAGTCACTAAACTGCCTAGGCTGGGCTTGAACTTGCATTCCTCCTGCCCTTCTAGATGTGTGCCATCATACCTAGCTCCAGCTGAGCTATAAGCAGCACTGACAGGCACTCAGAATAGGGAGAGGGGTGCTGGCTCGTCCTATTGGACAATTGGTCCAGTGTGGAAGGGCCTTTCAGAACACAATGCTTCTGAGGATCTGTATGTAGATTCTGCTCTGCTGGGGCTCCTCGGAGCCTATGACATCATAGATCAGCTCCAAGCCTCCAGTTTTCCTAAACTGAAGCTTGTTGCAGATTCACTAAGATACAGAACAATTAGAAGTAAGTTTGGCCCATCATTCTGTGTGTGTGTGTGTGTGTGTGTGTGTGTGTGTGTGTGTGTGTGTGCGCGCGCGCGCACTCAGAGTCAGGCGGGAAGAACTCTAGCTCATGCATTATGATACATGTAACCTATGTATTGTGGGACTACAGCCATCCACAATGGTGACCTCTCCATGTTTTAATATTAAAAATGTCCCTGGCTATTAACAAATAGGCACCATATCTTGCACTTAAAGATTGGTGCCCTCAGCTCTTTATTGGACCAGACCACCTGACTCACCCAAAGACACAGTGTCTGGGGGACAGGCGGGGACTGGAGAGATCACTGGCAGAGCAGCCACAGTGGCTCAGCTCTCCTCTGGAGAAGACGGGGCAGGCGGCATGGCGGAGGCACTTAACTCTGCACTTAGCTGCTTCTCATTAACGAGCTCTCCAGTGGAAATCTTCACGGCAGCTCTCCAGCTCCCAAGGCTTTGTCATCCCACCCACCCCAACCTCTGTTAGTCAATAATAACAGCTTATTTAAAAATAGCAACCTCAACTTGTTTGCACTGTTATTATCAGCGCCTGGCTTCTATCCCCAGAGGACTTGGGGAAGGTGTGTGACCTGCTTCCTCCAGAGCTTCTCTTGCTAAACCTGCTTCCCGATCTGGGGAAAAGACAGCCACGTCTTTAGCAAACACTCACGGTGTAATTGCCAGGCAGTTATGGTCTATGACAGTAAAATACAGCAGTTGGCAGCGTGGTAGGTTCATTAGTCAATAAAGCATTGCCACGCGTTTTATTGAATTGTAACCCTATTTTGCCCTGATGCAGACCTCATGGAGCTCCCACCTCCATATAAATCTGATTGATTCATTTAGCATTCAAAGTCGGGTAAAAGGAGGATTTGGTCCAATTCCAATGCAACCCTGCTCCATTAGCTATCTCTATGATTATCTGCCTTTGCCCCCCTCTTGTCAGTGAGGACGTTTTGATAAAAGCTCACACTGGAAATAAATCAGGGGATGAGTGGCAGGATGTACATGAGATAGCTTTCCTACAGGTTACTGGCCCATTTATAGAAAACTGAATCTCTTCCCAGGATGCCCAGGAGGATGGGAACCTTGTGTCCAGTCAGCCAACTGTTCAACATGTCCCTGGTAAGCAGGGTGTCATGGTGTATGTCTATAACCCTAGCACTCTGGCAGGAGGATCACAACTTTGAGTTCAATCTAAGCAATTTAACAATGATTGTCTCAAAATTTAAAAAAATACAAATAAAAATATTTGGTCATTTGGGCTCAGGATAAAGGCCCTATGTTCAACTCCTAGATGCTCAAATAAAAAGAAAAGCAACTAGGGCAGGCCAGAGGGCTTAGCTGACTAAATCATCTGTTCAGGTAGAGCACAGAGGCCAGGGTTTGATCCCCAGTGTGCCATGCTGGCCCCAGTCCTGGGACATGCTGAGAAAGGAGTGAGACTGGACGTGGTGGTGCATACCTGCAATACCAGTGCTTGGGAGGCTGAAAACAGGAGAATCACTACAAGTCTGATCTACATAGTCAGACCCAATAGACCTTGTACCAAATATAAAGAAAAAATCAATTAGAAATCATGTCTTGGGGGACAACCCGCTTCGGCCCTCCTCCTGTTCCCTCTCTCAGACAGGAGCTTTCTTTCCCTCAATAAATATATTCTACTTATAAAAAAAAGAAATCATGTATAAAACTGTTTCATGTTCTTAACATTCATCTCAAAAGAAAATTGACATGATCTAATGAGTACTAGAAAACTGGAAAATGTCCATTATTTTAGTTATTTATGTTGGAGGTGAAATTCCAACCTATGGCTATAGTTCTCACCCTCTCCATCACCTGAATACTGAAAAAAATTAATAGAGTACAAATAAAGTTTAATCTTTCCATTTCTGTTAGAAGCATTGCAAATAATTTTCTAAGTTAAAAGAAGTCATATCTTGTTTGGGCACAACGATTCTCCAGAGTTGGGCCTCCCATAATCCAAGCAAGAAGGTGGATTTTAAAATGATGAGGAGGGAGAAATACTAAAAAAAAAGATTTACGCAGAAGTATGAACTATAGATACTGATGAGAAAAAAAAAATCCTGTTGGCTTTTAGGAACGTCTTTCTTCTTCTTCTTCTTCTTCTTCTTCTTCTTCTTCTTCTTCTTCTTCTTCTTCTTCTTCTTCTTCTTCTTCTTCTTCTTCTTTTTTGTATTTTAGGGAAGGGTTTACAGAGTGTTCAGGATCTCAATACCAGATCAGACTACTAGATCAGACTCTTAGTGATTCTCTTGTTTCCAGCTTCCCAAAACCTGGGATTATAAGCACGCACTTGCCACCATGCGCAGGCTCAGTTGCAGTCTCAGTGTGCCCTGGGGGTGGGGCCAGATGGGCAGGCCCGGGCATCGAACCCTGGGCCCTGCACCTGCTTGCAGGAAATTTAATCCACTGAACTATTTTGCCCTTGCAAGCAACTTTTATTTTTAAATTGCAGGAAATGTGACGTTTATTACTGGGATGTTGGATCCATGACGTACTATTTTTTTAATAAACCAGCAGAAAATAGGAAGAAAATACTGAAAATTAAGTCAAACTCAGATGTAGACAAGACAAGAACACAATGGTCCTTCACAAACCTGGCATCGAGTACCTACTCCAACCTTTCTGGCCAGGCAGAAGGAAATCGAGCATCACCATTTTATCCAGTGCTGGTCTGAGAGCCTGAGAGTGTTAAGTTATTTCCATGACTTGAACATGATGCCCCATAATCTCACTTTGGGGTACTGCTTGGCTTTTTAATTACACTAATTGCATGTTGGCTCCTGCAGAGTGGGCCTCCGAGACCTGTGTTCCCAGTCAGTGCCATAACCCTCTGCAGAGGCAGGGACAGTAACAGCAGCAGGCGCGGTGTGGCGTCGGCTGAGGAAGCCACAGAAGCCCTGACGGTTGCCGAGAGTTCTCCTGCTCTCCAGATCCCGGGCAGCTCGGCAGAGTGAATTAGCAGCACAAGTGGGTAAAGAGCAGGGGGGCCTCTTTCTTTCTGATGTGTGCCTAAAGAAATGCGTGCTTTTCCACTAGCAGCTAAGCACCTTCCCTGGACCAGGAGACCGGCACTCTCCTCTCCCAGAACAGACCCTCAGAAATAGAAGCTGACCATGGCCACGATGGGGTTGTGACTGTTACTACAAAGGACAAAGAAAGCTGGTACAGGAGGGAAGACCCAAGACAGAGGAGCTCAATGAGATACATGGATTCCACCATGACTTCGGTGTGTCAGTGCCCCCGAAATGGTCTCTCTTGCTCTGCTGATCAGACTCTGAAAACCAAACCTTGCTTGCAGGCAGCTGGTGCAGGATCACTTATTTCGCTGGCTGCTTCCTCTGCCATGTGCAGCTCTGATGCCCATAACTAAAAATCAAGTCCATAATTTAATTTGAAGGGATCAGTTGGCAAATGCTCATTAAACAATCCGGTCTTTGGAAACGCTATCTTTAGATTTTTTTTAATTGACCTATTATTTTGCTCACTCTGGCTGCCAGAACCCCCACCACAAACAAGGAGATGTTCGCTACCTGGACTTCCTTTGATGAATAGTTTTAATTAAAAAATTCTGTACCATAAGTATTTTAATGTTACCAACATACCAAAGGTATGCGATCATAAATTTAAAAACACATTTAAATTAATCTATAAATATGCTGCAAAATTGACAGGGTATATTTAAGCAGGGGGATATGGCATAGAGGGCTAATGATGACAATTAAGAATCGTGTAAAATAAATGAAAATCAATACTCAGAACAGTTTGAAAAAAAAGAGAGAGGGATTGAAACAACGTGTACTTTGTCTATTAGGGGAAAAATTAGCAGCTGCTTGGAGTCCTGAAATATCTGCTACAGTGAAGGAAAGGCGGCTTGTGGCATTGTCTTTCTCCTTTTCATGGATCATAAAATCTCCCCGGGAACCCTGCTGGGCAACAAGACAGAACTACTTGGGCTGGGTGGTTTGGGAGGAGGAGAGCTCTGTTTTAATTCCTGAAATGAAATGCACACCTTGCCTGTTAGACATGGAAAAGAAGCCATCCACAGTAAGCTACGTACTTAGACGCTGGCCTAAGGACACTTACAGTGAGTTCTTGCACACAATGATCTGTTTTTTTTTTTTTTTTTTTCTATTCATCATTTTAAGCACCACATGATACCAGGGGAGAGAACTAAGCTCTAAGAGGCAGAGTTTTGGGGGACCAAAACAGGTAGCTACCTGTGCTCCCAACACTCAACGAGGCAAAAGATGCTTGGGGGGGCCTCTGGGCATCCTTGCAAAAGACACCATCTGCAAAGAAACGTGCATGTGCCGCTGCCACGAATTCTCAGAGCGCTTTGCTGAGCCAAACCAGGAGCTATGCACTAACCTTCATTACTACATTCATATTAAAAGACAACTTCGCGTCTTTCAATCATGTATTTCCCTCTAATTAAGGCATATTCACTTTTTTCCCCTAATTAGGTATTCTTTGTTGCATAATGTTTGCTCTAATCTTTCGGAATCTTTCTCAATATCCAGTCATTACAGGCTCCCCTCCAATTCCACCAAAGCATGTTATTTTTTCTGCTAATTATACCCTCATTTACAGATTGGAGCCTCTTCTGATTGGCTCGGTGCTCCAGTTGCTATGACTTCATTAGTCGTGTCTCCTGACCCTGTTATTTCTTGTGACAGGACTTGCTCCTCGTGTCCTGTGGCTCCAGATCCCTGGGTCACTTCTTGCTGGGGTTGAAGTAGTGTCAAACACATAGGGGTTTAGGGTGCTGGAATCAGCGCTGCTATGGCTTAATTACTACACACAGCAGTGCTACAAATTACCGCTGCTGACTGGGCCTTTCTTTCTTCCTCTTTCTTTCTTTCTTTCATTCTTTTTTTTTTTTTAATGAATGTTTTAAAGGTATTATTAACAGGTTAGTTTCATTTAAAAAATGTGCTTGATTTTTTTTAAAAGCTAAATGTGTCTCCTCTAAAGAAGCTGTATTTCAAGAATAAAATCTCAAAACCACGAGTCTCTGAATGGGGCTACCACAGTGTGAGCACGAAACTCCCGTCTCGCCTCAGTTATTGCTAATCTCAGAAGAAAAAATATGAAATTCTTAAAAATCTCAGAAGTGGTGCTCGTAGAATTTTCTAACCCAAGGTACATACGAATAAAATTCAAACACACCATTTTTTTTTAAAAGCAACTACATAAAACTACAATACATGCCATATAAATTATAGTTGTTAAAAAATAGTATGATGCAGCTCTTTGCACAGCCACATTATTTTTTTTAAGTATTTAACTGATTAGACAAGATATGTATATTAAAAGATAATTAAAATTAATGACTATATTTGAATACTGATGTTATCTTTTTAATAACCAAAAGGATATAACAAGACATGAGAATTTGGGGTACCTGGGGAAGACTGCGTGTTGCAATCCCCACTTTCCAATTCTAGGCCATGGGAATAACCCAGTTTCCTGAAATAAGAGAGCAGGAAGAATCAAGCCTGCAGAGTTTAAACGCAAGTTAGTTAATATGAAAAATGCTGTATCTAGTTGTTTGCAAAATTACTTTTGTTGATTAAAAGGCTCTTCAGAACTTCCGGCTGGTGAAAGGGTTTTAAATTGTCTAATGCTGATTGTGATTGCTATGCAGAAAAAAGGCAGCGCAAAGCAAACCATTATATCACTGAATCTTTGTTAAGCAGGCCTTGAAAGTGTCTGACAGCATAATTAATCTTGTGATATGAACAAAGAAACCAACTCAATAGTATTGAAGATGCTTATTAAAAATACTAAATACCTTTTTCCACTTAAAAACCTTTTGAAACAGTGTGGGAAGTGGCATTACCTTTTTGTTTTTGCAGCATTTTCAACTAAAATTGATACTAGGGTCTATAGCACAGCAGTAAAACTGTGAAGTGGACAACAATAAGAATTAGTTTTTTGGTTTTTTTTTTTTTTTTTTTAGTGTGCCTCCCCAGCCAAGAACGCTGCTGGGCACACCAATGTGGAGGTTGTGAACTCTGCCAAATTGCTTTCCAGAAATCCCATTCGCCAATGTTTAGGCAAGATGAATGGTTAGTAACAAAAACTTACAAATCTGGCACCTTCCTGGAAATTGTTCTTTGCACTTGAAGATCAAATTGGATTATTTGTGCTTCCTCTTTGTTAGAGACCACTTCTCTGGGGCTTTCTGAGTCATCTGAGGGACCCAGCCATATCCTCAGTGAAGATTTCTGTATTATTTCTAATCTGTGCTGGCCTTCATGGGTGTGACAATAGTGTGCTTAATGTCCAAATCTTTAGACATTGGAGATTAGAGAAGGGGATCGATAAGCAGAGATAATGGGGAATTTTCTCTGTATTGGCTGTAATTTTCACCTGGAATGGTGACTATGAGAGCTATGTACACATTTGTGGTTGGTGATTGCTGAGTAGCTAAAAGGCACACCAGGTGGCCACCTCAGCGTGTGCCTGATAGCATTGCTTGAGCTCGTATGGCTGTGGGATGATGCGGGGCTTGGCTCATCTCTACTGGTGGTCCTCCTTCTGGTGCCTTATGCATATGCAGGTCAGATGAAACTCATTCTCACTTACCCAGGCATTTTATCTTGGGTGATGGAATATGCACAAGGAAGAGATCGGACATAGAAGATGGTGCTCTTGGCTCAAACTGCAATGGATTTCATGGGCGTCACAAAGAATAGTTACTAGAGTGGAAACATTTTGGGAAGAGTCACAGAAAGGACCATATGCATGTTTGTGATTGTATCACACTTAAGAGTGTCTTTGGTTGTGCAGTTGTGGCCATCTTTACATACAGAATCGATCCACTTACCTTTCTCTTTGACTTTAGGGGAGAGCCAGGAGTCATACTGTGCTAGATCTAGTAATGTGGGTGCGGAAGCCCTGTGATTTTTTTTTGAGCCTGGGTTTCCACTGAATTGCATTCAGTTGTAGCATTCACCAATGATTGGTCATACCTCACAAAGACACTCATGAAGGAGGACTTATACAACTGCTTTATGGCAGGAACAATGAAATAAGTTTGTTTTTGTTACAAGGAATGTAACTCAGGGCCTTACACATGCCAGCCAGGCCCTGTGCCACTGAACTACATTCCTGACCCTGAGATACATGTGTTGGAAACAAGGAGGGATATTTGGGGAAGGATTAATGGAAATGTACCTCTTAATATAATGATTTTTTAAAATTTAAATATTCACTATAGTTTTCCATCACTTCTCATACTTTCTATACTTTTTTTTTTTTTCTTTTTGCAGAACCAGGGATTGAACTCAGGCCCTTGTATTTGCCAGGGAAGTGCTTATTCCACTGAGCCATCTCCCCAGCCCCCTTTCTATACATTTTTAACATTTAGTTAAAACTCAAACTCTTTGAAACTAAAAATGACTGTCAATATTTGTTTTCTACCTTTGAATGAGAGGAGATAATTCAAAAGTAATGTATGTTCTCCACTATGTCAATAATTGAAAAGCAGCAAGGCAGAAAGAGAGGAGATTAGAACGGGACAGTCAATGGTAGTGAACCAAGGACACATTTGCCACCGTAGGCTGCTTGCTACCCTTGGAAGCCCTAAATGGTCTCCATCAATGGACTATACCAACACCATCTGTAGGTGACATGATTGGGTACCAACCAAATGCATGAACACAAAGCCCCAAACCAGCACAAGAACTGTGTTAACTAATAAGAGAGGTTCTTATTTGTCAACTATAAATCAGTAAAGAGGAGGGAGAGTTCAGCAGGATGGCTGGATGGATTGTCAAATTAACAATTCAAGTATTATTCCTTTCTATCAACTATTGTCAACTAGGAAATATACCTTACAATATGATACCTCTCACAAGTCTCATAGAAGTATTTCACCCCTCAGAAGTTCAGCATGAGTGCATCTCCCAGGCCATCCTGGACATGGATGTCCTATGCCAGGCCAAGCCTGAAATGGGCAAGACAGTGGTCTTCATGCTGACCACCCTACAGCAAATTGAGCCTATCAATGGTCAGGTGGCAGTTTTGGTCATGTGTCACACAAAGGAGCTGCCCTTCCAAATCAGTAAGGAGTATAAGCACTTCTCCAAGTACATACCCAGTGTCAAGGTGCCTGTGTTCTTTGGAGGCCTCTCCATCAAGAAGGATGAGGAAGTGCTGAAGAGAAACTGTCCTCACATTGTGGTGGGAACCCCCATGCCAGATCCTGGCACTTGTGTAAACAGGACCCTCAATATGAAGACATGAAGCACTCTGTGCTTGATGAATGAGACAAGATGCTGGAGCAACTAGACATGAGGCAGAACATACAGGAGATCTTCTGCCTGACACCTCAAGAGAAGCAGTGCATGACGGTCAGTGCCACTGGGAGCAAGGAGATCTGGCCAGTCTGCAGGAAGTTCAAGCAGGATTCTATGGAGGTGTTTGTAGACAATGAGACCAAGCTCATATTGCATGGCCTGCAGCAGTACTACATGAAGCTCAAGGACAGTGAGAAGAAACCGTTCAACCTCCTGGATGTATTAGTTATTAACCAGGTGGTGATCTTCAAGAAATTGGTATGGTGTGGCTTGGCTCTGGCCCAGATCCTGGTGGAGCAGAACTTCCTGACCACCATTCATGATGGCGTGACACAGGAAGAGCGCCTATTCAATACCAACAGTTCAATGACTTCCAGGGGTGGATCATGGTGGCCACTAACCTGTGTGGATGAGGGATGGATACTGAACATGTCAACTTTGTCTACAACTATGATATGCCTAAAGACTCAGACCCTTGCCTGCACTGGGTTGCCCGTGCAGGTCACATTGATACCAAAGGCTTGGCCATCACTTTAGTGTCCAATGAGAATGATTCCAGAGTTCTTAATGATGTTCAAGACCAGTTTTAGGTTAATGTAGCTGAGCTTCCTGGAGAGATTGGCATCTCCACATACACTGAGTGACTATGTTCCAGGAAGGCCATCACACCTGGCCTGTTCCTCTGACAACAGATAAGTCTCTTTACTGTTGAAAAGCTGGAGACTTGCATAACCATACGTTTTTATTATGGACCAAAGAAGAAATGATACTTTAAGAATTCTGATGGTATAACTTCATAAATGCATCAGTCTTCCTGTACTTATTGCATAAATTCAATTGAAAGAAAAATAAATATTTTTTAGAAAAATATTCTGGAGAGAACTATTTTTTTTGAGAAAATGGACAGATCTAGTTTAAAAATTTAAATTTATCCTACATTGCTCTAATATTAGGTGAAATTAATGTATAAAAATCAGTTTAATTTAATGACAAAATCAGGGATTAAGTAGGAAAGAATTTCATCAAGTATAAAGCCACATATCAAGAGTCATAGCAGTATAAATGGCATGGTACTGGTAAGTAAAAGTAAATAAGTAGACAGATGTTAATTTACATTTAAGGGGAAAGGAGAAATTTATTAGTAGATGATTAAGGAGAAAAATAGATTACTCTTTAGAGAAGCATAAAACAATATCCCTGTGTAATATCACATTTAGTGGACTTTTTCTCTATTGAGGACGGTCTACAGTGTCTCACTGTGTAGCTGGGACTCATAGTGAGTCTTCTTTTTTCAGTCTCTCAAGCACTGGGATTACAGGCACGTGCCACCACGCCCAGTCTCAGTCACAGTCTCAGTCCCCCCCATGGGCAGGGCCTGCACTGCATGCTGAGGATCAAACCCCAGCTGCTGTGCTCTACCTCAGCAGGTTCTTTAGTCAGCTAAGCTATCAGGCTGACCCTACATTTAGTGGACTTAAATGGATTAAAATATGAAAAATGTGAGTGGTTAAATGTATAATTGTTAGAAGAAAGTATAGCATGACTGTAACTTTGGAGGTGGACACTATTTTCTAAAGAGAACTTCAAAAACTCAAATGTCAGGTAGGAAAAAAGAAATCTGCCAGATTTGATCCCATGAAAATGAACTGTCTTGGTTCAGTGAAGGACGCCTTGGGTAATGAGAATCAGCCTGAACTGTAAAGGGATAATATTCAGTTCTCCAAAAGAAACAGGACCAAGGCGTATGTTTATAGACAATTTAGTGAAGAGAAAATTCCAAACTCTAGCAAGTTTAGAGAGAGGCTGAAAAATCATTAATCATCAGAGAAACGCAAATAAAAACAAAAAGTACCATTTTATACTTATACTTTTAAAATACCTTGGACTGCTGGGAAATCCTGAGTATGTACAGGGATGGTGGAGTGGAGGGTACTTTTTCTGGGCCCGGGGTTGGCACCGCATGGGGCAACCCATTCTGGAGGGTATCTGCCACCTCTAAGTCAAACTCCATGCACACTCTTTATTTACAGCTCAGGTTGGTTTCCTGGAAAACTGACGCTCAGCATAAGTAGTGTCTGCAGTTGGTTTACTGGTGAGCATGCCCAGAATCAACATTCAGAAGAGTCATATCTACAAAATCACAACAAGGGGCTCAGCTCCATCCCACAGGTGTCTCTGGAGCAGGCACGGTCCTTCAGAGCTGGATACCTTGTCCCTTGCCACACAAATAGGTAGCAGCCTTGTGCAAAGAAGAATTCTTCCTTGCCTGATAGCCAACTCTCTCAGTAGCTGGGCTCTGTTGGCCAGGAAAAGGTTATCTCTGGAGTGGCTACCACCTCATTTGGCGTAGCCTGTGACCCAATGGGACCACCTCTCAAGGGAGTATTCCCAGAGGGATGCGTAAACCTTAATCACAGAATTGATGATGGGAGACGGAGTTGGAAACCTGTAGGTATAGCCCTGGAAAGATAAGCAAAATGTAGAAATATGCCATTCAAAACAATTGATTATATGTACATAAAGTAATGTGCATCTTAATATTTATATAGATTAAAATACATGTTCACTAACAGTATACACCAGCACATGCTTGTCAAGAATACATATTAATGAACAGATGAGCAATAAACACATGACACTTGCTTCTTGTGGGGGGGGAAGGGAATGAGATTAAGAGACCACAAATAGACAAATCAGAAGAGGGTCTTGAATGGATTGGTGGTGACGATACATAATGTGAGCTAAGGGTTATGATTAAATTGACTCTGCATCTGAGTCTTACAAAACAAGAGTCATAGCAGCATAGAAATGTTTAACTATCACCTAGGACAGCCTCCAATCATTCCACGTAGCAGTTTTTAACACATCCAATCCAGAGAAGTCCCTCATGGAATTGTGGTCAGCTGCTTCCACTAACGCAGGATCAGGGATTCTTTTCCAGATCTCCTGGGCTTATTATATTTGCAAAGGCCACAGAGAAATTTAAGTTGTTTCTTCATATTTTGTATTTAGCTTGATGAGAATAAATCCAAGCACAAGGTTTGAAAAGATGCTGTCAATGGAAAGTAGTCATAGAAAAAAATTGAGAATTAGGAGAGGGAAGAAGAGAGGAGAATCCTTCCAGCAGAGTGCAAGGCATTCCTGGAGGAAACGCAAGGGAAAAGTGAACTTTTGCAATGAGAGGGTGAAGCAAAGTTAAAGAGATACTCAAAGTATTTTTAAACTGTGAAGCTGCCAAAGAGAATTGGAGCCAGAAAGTACACAGTCCACATGGGGAAAGGTTTTTTATAGAAAAATCCAGTTTCTAGGATATTCTTATCACAGGGCTAAGAAGCAGAACACAGATTCAGAACAATAGCTTTGCGGGACTTGTAATGCCAAAAGATTCCAGCCGCCTCCCTGATGATCTGGACCCTGGAAAGTGAGACTGTGCACAAGAAGATGTGGTCCTAAACAATCTGGATCCTCGTACTGACTGACAGAGCCACTGTCCCGTACCTCAGACAAGTTCTCCTCTCCACCAACCTCAGCTTGCCCATTTGTAAAACAAAAATGCTAACTGCTAGCCTTGTGGTTGTGTTTTAAAAAATTCTAGAACATGAAGTAAGAGAGTGATGTAAGACAGTGCTGATAAGATCTCTGCCCCAGCTGCCAAGGAGCTACAGGAACACAGCTGAGTCCTGTCCTACAAGCAGCAAGTGAATGGGACTCTTTGCTTCAGAGGAGGAGGAGGAAGAGGAGGAAGAAAAAAAAGAAGAGGAGGAGGGTTGAGTCATTGTTAAGGAGAAGAAAGACAAACAATAGCTTAAATGGTGTGGCTGATATCTTTTGCCATTCTCTTGGTCAGTTATAGAAGCATCTCATTATCCTTGTATAAATTTAGGATTTAAATGTATGCATGTAAACATGCATATATATTTAAATATGTGTATGCTTATATATGCATCTATGTATATATGTATGTGGATATTATATGGCCTATTAATGTGTGCAAGATAGCTATATCACATTACTCAAGTGAAGTATCAAGAGTATATTTTAACTCTGGAAGAAAAAACCTAGCCTTGGGGCTGGGGAGATAGCTCAGTAGAAGAAGCACTTGCCTGGCAAGGCTGAATTCAATCTCTGGTTCTTCAAAGGAAAAAAAAAAATTCCTGGCCTTCTTGCCTAGCAAACATAGGGTCCTGAGTTCAATCCCCGGTACTGCCAAAAACAAAAGAAAAAGATGGCTTTGCTGGACTTCTTGGAAATTAGCATATCTGCTCATGAACACAGAATAGGATGGGTTGGATCTTCTTGGTGTTGTTGTTTATGTATTATGTGGTCCTGGAGAGTGAACCTAGGGCTTTTGCAGTGAGCAGCCTTCCCAGCTCTTTTTGTACCGTATCTTCGGTCAGGGTTTTGCTAAGTCATTAGTTTACCCAGGCTGAGCTCAAATATGCGATCTTCCTGCCTCAGAGGGCTGCGATCATAGAAATGCACCACGGTGCTTGACTATGTTTGAATTGTAGGGGCAATTTTGATCACACGTGATTGTTTTTTTCATTTCATTGTGTCACTAGGCATGTGCCATCACAATAGCTCCAGAATCTGGGGCTTGCTTCCTATGTGAAGGAAGTGAGCACTTCCCCATTTTATATAAAACAAAACCCACTTGCCTCCTCTGGCACTAAAGTTCTCATTCATTTCCCGTCTTCCTTTGCTGTATGTCAAAGGTCCACGAGTCTTTGAATTAACCTCAGACAAGTTCTAAGTCGGAGACTGTGGAGCACACTGCGTGGAGTTCGGTGCCAGCAAAGAGCTGAAGCTTTAATTTCTGAGACACTGACAGCACCATGACAACAGGATGGGTGTAGCGTGGCATCTGTGGGTGTTGCCACAGACATCCACGTGTGGACTCAGGGCTTGGGACCATAAATGGCCCATAGGCCTCTGTGGCTTGACGGCATATCCTTCCTCCCCTGCTATAAAATTTCCAAGTTTGTCTCACAGCCCTTCTGAATTCTCAAAATCCTTTCAGTGGTACTTTGTGCTTGAATTAGTCTGACCCTTGAAACCAAACACAGTCTTTACAACTCTCACGCAAGATGAAACAAGGTTTATTTATATATCTGGCTTAATTCAGCAGTGAAGCTATTTCGATTCGGAGTTTGCATGGTGAAGTTTACTTAATCTCTTGTTATTATTCATATGTAAGTCTATTTAAAATTTCTATTTTTTTCTAGTGGGATTTACATCTTTGTATTGTGTTTCATTGCTTCTAATTTGGTGGGATTATTTACATTAAGTTGTTCATGATATTCTGTTATTTTAAATGCTAGTAGCATCTGTATGGTGTCTCCTTCTTATTCCTTTTTTATATCCTCTCTTTTATTATACTATTCAATTCAGAGATCCGTTGGTTTTACTCAAGTCAAACAATTTTTGGTTCAGCTGATTTTTTTCCTACCACTTGTATATATTTATCTTTTTATCGACTTCTGCTTTTTATTATTTCTTTTCTCTAGCTTATTTAGGCTTAATCTGCTGTTCTTTTATCAAGCTTATTAAACTATAAATTTATGTCTTCATTTTAGAAGGTTTTATTTTAAAATAATATTTTCCTCTAAAGAATGATAGTTGGGTTTGATGAATGTATTATGTTTTATTTCTTTCAGTTCAAATTGTTTGGATTTTTTGAGCCATGAGATTCCTAGGAATTTTTCTTCAAACATTTGGGGATTTTTTTGAGATCTATTTTTATAATTATTGATTTTCATAATATTATGAATATATCTTATATGGCTCCTGTCCTTTCACATGCAGTAACACTGTTATAATGATTAAGCATAGTGCCTATTACTGGTTAATGGTCTTTGTCCAAATTGAAAAATAAATATACTTTTGTGTATATATCTTTAAGTGTGTTATATTTTAAGGTTTGAGAATTATATACTTATGGAGCACCTATTCTGATCTCTGATAATAGTGTTTGCACTTATATACACTTTGTTTTATGCTAATATACTCCTGGTAGCCTCTCTTAATTAATTTTACTTTAGTGCATTTTTATTCTAATTTTTTGTTGATTTATTTTTGAAATAAATTTCTTTTACAATAATACTCATCGTTGTATTTGAGAACAAGAAAAATAGATTCAAAGGTAATCTATAAATTCCTTAACTCACATCTTTTGTACTTTCATAACTTTACTTTGCTAATGAACATAATTATCAATAGGCATTTTCCATGACATATAGAGATAATCTTTGACTGATATTTGACAATAGAACATATTTTAAAAGAGCATAATAGGGGCCTTGGAGATGGTTCAGTAGAATAAGCGCTTTCCTGACAAGCGCAAGGGCCTGAGATCAATCCCCGGCTCCACCCTCCGCCGCCCCAGAAAAAGAGCACAGTAATCCAAAATCAATGCCATATGAAATTATTTGTTTGAAAAAGAATACTCTAAAATTTAATATCCAAAACTATTATGTAAAAATAATTAAGTCACACGAGATGTTAATTGTCCCATACACTCATCTTTAGCCTTGCAGAGGCAAATATAAAAATGCAGACAATTTCTGTCATTTTGTATTTATGTTGGTTGGTTTGCTAAAGGTGTGTGTGTCCCCAGACACCCTTCAGTTGGCTTTCTAGGTCACATAAGAGATTATTATTATTATTATTCATATGAGATTATTTTCTCTTTTAAAAATAAAAATACATCACTTATTTTGATTTTGGTGTGGCCATTGCAATTGATACTGCTTTAACAAATTCGGATTTTACACCAGCTTCTCATCCTATTTCAGGGGACTCCCCAAACACATGTTTATGATGAGGCCACCGCTAGGATTAAGGCTAACGGGCTGTGCAGCAGCTGTCCCTCCCTAACCCACTCCTTCCTTGATTTCTATAAATGTTTATCTTAACCTTAGGCTCCGCTTGTCACGGTTTCCTGCTTGTATTCTCGAGTTGACATCAGTAGATTCTTTTACATCAATCTATCATAGGTGTACTTAATTTGCATCCAATATTTAGATTTTTCTTCTTTTCCTAATTTTTTGTCTGAAACACATAAAATGTCCAGAATGGAAGGAATTTCCATATGAAAACACTAATCAGGCATTTGTAGCTTCCTTCCTCATCAAGTTTGATATTCTTTGGCTTTAAATTGGAATGCTAGACTGTTTACATGTAATATAATATTAATATGATAGGGTCTGAGTATACTAATCTTCCTATTTGTCTTGCATTTGTCTCTTCTGCTCTTTGGTTCTTTTTATACTTCTCTTAATTCTTTTTTAGTCAACTGGGTAGTTTTTAGGATTCAATTTTATTTCCTTTTTGTTTGTTTTTATGTATTTGGTACAGGCTCTTACTACACAGCTCAGATTTGAGCTCGTAGTCATCCTCCTGTTTTCAGCCCTCCCCACACCCCTGTGTGGGGATTATGGGCATACACCGCCAGGACCAGTCTCAATGGCCAGCTCAGCACGCCTGGTGGGGACAGGGCTTCCACAGCATGAGGTACCCAGGATTGAAATCCAATCCATGAACTTGCCTAAGCAGGCACTTAGTTTTCTAAGCTATCTTTCTGGCCCTTCAACTTAATTTTTTTTTTTTTTTTTTTGTCTTTTTGAGACAAGGTCTCACTGTGCAGTTCAGGCTGGCCTTAAGCTCACTTTGTAGCTCCGGCTGGTCTCGAACCCACCAGCAATCCTCCTGCCTCAGCCTCCCAAGTGCTGGGATTACAGGCATGCGCCACCACGCCCAGCTCCCAACTTTATTAACCTTGGGCTTTTTAGCTATGCTTTTGGGGTAGGGTGCAGTTCAGAGGTGCAAACTTTGCCTAGCATGCCTGAAGCCATGGGTTTGATTTCCAAAGTTAAAAAAAGGAAAATATATATGTATATACATATACAGATTTATTCCATTTAATTGATTATCTTTGGTTTGGTTTTAGTTTTGCTTAGTCTTCTGCAATTAAAACAGAAGGTCCATTAGAGCAGGGAGCTTTATTTATTTTATCCGCTCATGTGTCTATATACTAGTAGCTTGTAGTTTTATAAAGGGCATTAAACATAAATTAAGATTTCAGCTGGATGTCAAGATATATCCAGAGTGAAATTAATTACTAGTTCAGAAAAATATATGTGATCCAATTTAGATACATATTAAAATATGATTGAATCAGCACAATATGTAATTTGGGGAAGTATCCGAATTTTTTTCCTATTTCCTCTCTATCTTCTATTCCTTAATTTGTATATATTTCATATTTCTCATGTGAGGAAAACCTTGCAATATCTGAGCTTGTGTATCTGACTTCTTTCACTTAACATTATGCTCTCAAGTTGCACCCCGGTTCCTTACAAATGCCTGAAGTTTATCTCTCTTTATGGCAACATAGCAGTCCACTGCGTATGAATGCCATATTTTCCTCATGAATTCATCCGCTGATGGACACTTAACTGCTTCTAAGATCTGGCTATTCTAAATTATGCTGCTATCATTTCATTTTTATGCCTAGCTTATATTAGTCCACTTAAAGTTTTTTATTTCTGTAAGACTTTTCATGGCTTGTGCTTGGAGTGACTACTTTGAAGGTAATGAGTGAAATATAGTGTATTAACTATCACTGTTCCCTCATTGGCTTGTCATGACATTTTGTTTTTCCATGTAAAGCAGCGTGGGTCAGACAGATGCCCACTGGCTGGAGACCAATCCTGAGCCCTCTACTGACTGTAAAATTTCCTCAGGACACTCCAGACTCTGTGCCTCTTCCACCTCAAATAAAAGCACTTGAAAAACTAGGGAATGTAGTGTGGTGACTCCTCAAAAAATTACATATATATATGTAATTTTCACAATAGACAATATGCATGGTGATCAACAGATGGGTGGACCATGAAAATGTGTGAAGCATTTTTCAGTTATAAAGAAGTAGAAAAATTTATCACTTACAGAAAAGTGGATGGATCTGGAGATCATATGCTGAGTGAAATAAATCAGACTAGAGAAGATAAATACCAAAGATTCTCTCTAATAGGGGGAATCTAAACTAGATGGCCAGAAAGTAAAAAGAAGAATATTATTAGTCCAGAAGATGAGAATAAAGAGGAGTGGCAAGTGGTGTGAGGGTGCCTAACGAGGGGCATGGATGTGACCAAAATTTACATAATGAAATAAAAATTGTTGTGAACCTAGGGGAGAGAGAGAGGTAGTGGAACAGAGAGGGTGATAATAACATAAAATATGTGTGTAAAGGTACAAATCTGCCAAAATGAAATCCATTAATTCTTAAGACTAAAAAGATGTAAAGGGGGAAAAGAACAAAGAATTCTGGGTAGATTATGTGTCCTGGCTCTGCAAGTGGCACAAAAAGCCCAAGAGAGCAGAGAACTTCCAGCTCTCGCCCAGAGGGATCAGAGAGAGCTTCCGAAGCCCACTGGGCACCATTTGATTTCCAGCTGCTGCCTGCTTCTCAGGCTCTGCTCTCTCTGCTCAACATGACATTCTCTGGTTTATGGTTGGGCAATGGAACATTCCTGCTTAAAGTTCTTGATGTAAGTGAGATAAGGGTCCTGCAGACTTGCACAACCTTAGGATGTGATAGAAAGAGCCTTGCCCAGCTCTGTCTGGGAGCTTTTTCTTCACTTGACAAAATAGCCTGGGTTGAGTTTAGAAGCTGGAGACTTGGGTCAGCTTCAAATTTAGAGGTACCAAACAACTCCCTGGAAAGTCTCTCTTCTCCCGCTTCCTTCCAGACATGTATCCTGCTGTCTTTCATTTGTCCCTCATCTAGTAAACAAGGTCTCGGTAATGCATACACATGATTTACAAACCTTTCCCCAAATCTATGTGGAGAAGCAGCGTCACAAGGCTGTAAGCAAAGACGAAAGGTCTCTATTAACAGGACCCACATCCTCCCAGGGCCAGAGGCAATTTGATTCTCAGCCAGTCTCTGCCTCACAGAGAGCATGCACTAGGTTGATAATGCAACTGTGGCAGATCTTTCATCCATCCTGCCCGGTGCTGAGCCTTCTGCCCCATCCAGTCTCCTAAGTGTGGGAAGAGATGGGCTGTGCTTTCACTTGCAAGTCACAGATGGGTAAGTAACATAGAGCTGGTTTAAGACACTGGTGGAAGAGAACAGGAAAGCAGTGACCGTTAGTAGGGTCGACACACAAGGAAGCCACATTGAGAAAGATTCAGAACAAAACCTGGCTTGGGGCAGGTTGTCTCCATGGACCCAGTGGCCCAGATTATTGTTGTCTCCATGGACCCAGTGGCCCAGATTATTGTTAATTCTCTGACTGTGCTTTTTCTATGTGGACACCACCTGTCCACCACACAGATCAACCAATAGACACAGTAATCAAGAAATGTTTGAGGTGAGATGAAGATGGAAGGGAGAGGCAATGCCGCAGCGAGCTCCAGTAGGAAAGAATACTCTGTGTAATGCTGCCAAGGCCCTGGTGGCAACAGGCCCTTCCCTGCTACAGGGATTCATCAAGGGCAGCATCAAGGCAGATAATAATTAGAGATCTTTCCCTTCTCCCTCAAATAGGTGTGATGTACACCAGGAGTCACGGAGGAATCAAGACACCAGCCAGTAGGACTGCTTGTAGAGCCTTATTTGATTGAGAACCACACAGTCGGTCTCTCTGTCTGCCTCCCTCCCACCCCAGGCTACTTACCCAGCCTGCTACAGCAGAGTCCAGATGCAGGGCAGCTTCATACCCATTGATCCTGAGGACAGAGGCAGAGGCAGGTCCTGAATCTGCTGATCAAGGTGTTCCTGCCATGAGGAAGCAGGAGCCAAGAGCACCTATCTTGCAGACACCAAAGAGCAAATTCACAAGGCTCCGGGGTGCTCCAATCCTGCCCTGCCACCACCCTCCCATGGGCCTCAGCACACTGCTCCTGCACACTGCTTCTCACAGGGAAGAAGCATTGAAGAGGAAGGAGTAAGGTGGGAAGAATTTTCCCCCAATACTTTCAGGGAAGAACTCTTAATTTTAGCATTGCTCCCAAACTGACATGTTGAAATTTGAACTTATAAGGTAATGGTATTAGAAGGGGCCGGTGACAGAAGATTAAGTGATGCATTCAGTCTTCAAAGAATGAGACCAGATGCCTGCTTAGACAATCACAGGGGCCAGGTTGGATCTCTGACATCACAGGCTGTACTGGCCCTGCCCCCAGACACACTGAACAGGCCACCAAGACTGGGTATGGTGGTGCACTCGTGTAATCCCAGTGCTGGGGAGGATCAAAACAGGAGAATCACTGTGAGTCTGAGCTGCGTAGCATGACCACTTACCAAATACATTAAGAATTTATGTACTAGAGACTAGAGGGGCTGGGGAGATAGCTTAGCAGCCTAAGTATGTACCTGGTGAACACAAGGACCTGGTTTAGTCCCTGGCACCATATGCTATACAGGCCCTAGGATCCCCTGGGACAATTGTGACAGCCACCAAAACTGGGCATGGAGGCACATACCTGCCGGGGAGGCTGAGACAGGAGTATCACTCTGAGTACAAGCTGCCTAGCGAGACCCTGTACTAAACAAACAAATAAATAAATAGGTAGAATGGGACTAGAGATTATGTAGAAGGTCTTGCCCCTCCCACCATGTGAGAACAGTCATATGGTCTACCACTACCTTGATCTTAGACTTCCCATCTTGAATTACTGGAGAACTAAATTTCTATTGTTTGTCTGATGCTGAATTTAAAACATTTTGTGACAGCAGCTGCAGTGGAACGAATCACTAGTCCTTTGTCTATCAGTGGCATGAAGGATAAGAAATGATATTTTCCCAGGGTAGCTTTCATCCTTGGCCTACACAGGACATCCCCTGTTGTGGCCTCATCATGGATGGCACTCGCTTCTCCGAGACTGGCTCCGTGGCGAAGGGGCGGACGTGACCGTCTGCAAGTTTTGAGATGGGAATTTTGAGAGCGTGTATTTCTACTGATGTTCCTGTGCCTCTGCTATTGCATGAGGAACGCATGCCTGTTAGCTTCTGATCCAAAAGGGCTGAGGGACAGATGCGGAGCTCCACAGTGGCTATAGCCACAGTGCTCGCAGGTCGAAATGGAGCTACCCAGCCAAACATTGTCCAGATCAATCCAACCCCAGACAACTCACAGATGCACAAGATAATGTATGAATGTGGTTTATGTCCCCAAGAGTGGGAGTTGCCTGTTATGCAGAAATACCTAACTAATCCATATATTTTCCTTATTTATTTGGCATCCCCAGGGTCTATTAAGCCTCCTAAAATAGAGTAGGTAATCCTTAAGTGTTGGCTGTTAGAATTCGTGAATAAAACAGTCTTTTTGTGGTAGGGGAAATTAAAACCAAAGCTTTCACACTGATTTAAATCCTTAGCCTTTAAAACCATTAAAAAAAAAAAAATCTGAGACACGGTGTCACACTAAGTTACTAAGTTGTTCAGACTGGGCTCAAACCTGTGATCCATTTGCCTTAGGCTCTCAGAGTGCTAGGATTTCAAACATGTACCACCAGGTTAAGCTGATCTTCTTTGTTTTTAACCATCATACTATCTCCTGCATAGCTGGCTTACACTGTCATGTTCATTTGCATGATTTTAGAAGAAAAATTTATATAAACAAAACCAGACAATACTTTCTAGTCCTAGGAGTCAGGGCCTGGGATCACCTGGCTACCTTTGGGATTACCTGGAAGCCACAGCAGGGTGCATCCCACCACAGGGATTTGAGGAAGCCCCCATCTGTTCCCAGCTATTGGTCTCTGATAGATGGAATGTTCCAGTACTGGCAGCCTCTCTTTTGGATTCCACACTGATTCCAAATGCGTGACCACCTCTCCTTCTCAGCCAGAGGCTACTAATGTGGAGTCAGAGCCCCCTTTCCTCTTATTTTTTAAAAGAGTTACTCCAATGCATCGGAGGCAAAACATGCCTTCCCAGACTGGCCTGACGCTCCTGGGAGCAGCATTCTGGAAGGTGGACCATCAGGTGGAAGAAGTACTCTTAAAGAGCCGCCTTCCCAAGGGAATGGCGACAGCTTGAGCTTGACGGGGAGTCCTGTTGTACTCCGAGGTGTGAAGGGAAGGCATGAACTGTGCATATGCTGTACCATACAGTTTTGCCTACAAATGCTTGTAGCTTCATTGTAGCTGTGAATGCTCTGTTCCTCTCCTTTTCACCCTTGAAGATTTGCGAACACACAGGATTGAGCTGCAGGAGGCATAACATTCCCCACATGGTATGCAGGAAAGGGTGTAGTTCTGATAGTTCTGCCCACTGGGGTGAAGGGCAGGTGTTAAAGAATCTTGGAGCATGTGACCAAATGGCCCATTCTTCCACAGGCAGACATTGTACCATGACAATATCAAGATTTGGGGTTTCATCAAAGTATTTTATGGATAGTTTATAAAGGCAAAATTCCTCCTAAGGGAAGTAGACATGAAACATATCTAATCACAATCTACACAAACAAGGTCCATCAGTTGCACAAAAGGAAACAGAAGATTTATGAATCATGCTCTATATGATTTTAAGACTACACTTAGGGAGGCTTAAGGACCCCAGCCTAAAATGGGATAATGTGCTCTGTCATTACCAGTTAGGATAAGTGAGACTTGAAGAGAAGA
>PVKA01009633.1:0-67654 GCA_004027165.1 Ctenomys sociabilis | reverse complement strand
TTTTTTTTTTTTTTTTTCCTTTGGCAGAACTGGGGATTGAACTCAGGCCTTTGCACTTGCCAGGGAAGCACTTATTCCACTGAGCCATCTCCCCAGCCCTGAAATATGTATCTTAGAATCAATGAAATAGATGTGCATGGTGGCGCATGCCTGTAATCCCAGCACTCAGGAGGCTGAGGCAGGAGGATTGTTGTGAGTTCGAGACCAGCCTGAGCTACAAAGTGAGCTTGAGGCCAGCCTGAACTGCATAGTGAGACCCTGTCTCAAAAAGACAAAAAAAAAAAAAAAAAAAAGAATCAATGAAATAGCAGTACAAGTAGTATTTTCTTTTGTATTTTAGGGAAGAATCTACAGGGTGTTCGGGGTTTTACTACTAAATCAGACCTGTAGTGATCTGCCTGTTTATAGCCTTCCAAGATCTGGGATTATAGGTGTGCACCACCACTGCCAGTATCAATTGGGTCTCAGTGTGCCCCAGGGACAGGACTGGCATGGCAGGCCCGGGGATTGAATCCCTAGCCCCTGCACCTGCTTGCAGGTACTTTAATCTGCTGAGCTATTTGGCTGGCCCAGTAGTAATGATGTTACCTTTTGTTGATTGCTTTAAATTTTTGTGGATTTATTGCAGAGATTTTCAAAGTGCTCGTAGTGTGTAGACACTGGGGACGCTATGGGGCAGAAGATCCAGGAGGCTGTGTGCTTCAGGAGCTCTAGTTCTGGCAGTAGTGCTCTATTCACAGAAACGGTATAGATGTAGGCAATGAATGCAGTACAGCTGCACGGAGGTGGCTACAGAGGGTTAGGGAAGAGGGTGGCTGTTCTGATACTTTGGAGCCAGAAGCTAGAAGGGTTTGGTGCCTGGGGTTTTGGATGTGCTCTCAGGAGGAAGGGAAGCAAGACAGAGCAGGGATGCAGCTAAGCAAGGGAGGATGTGCTGCAGCTGGAGCCCACAGGCTGCCCTGCAGCACACATTGTCTTCCCACAGAATCTGTCTCACCAAGGCTTCTCTCTGATTAGCGCCAGCTGTGAGCTCTCAGCAGCCAGCACTCACAGTGGAGTGGGGGGACACAAGGTCGAGGCACCAGCCTGGGAAAGGGGCCTGGGAGTGTTCCAGCCATGTGCACTTTAGCAGTATCCTCTGCTCTGTGGCGTCCAGAAATGCTGCTTGGAAGAGCAGTTGTTAAGCTGTGCACGGTTAAGTTCCAGTGTGCTGGGAGACCTGGGTGCGGGTGACCTGCAGATCAGGGTGAAGGCCAGAGTGAGAAAGCAGAGAGCGTGAGAACCCCATATTGTTACGCTCTGTGCAGCCAGAGCCCGGGTTGAGAAGTGCAGCAGAGTCAGATGGTGCCAGGAATGCACTGGGCTGCCAGTCTGGTTAACAGTCCTAGCTCTAGGCAGCGGGTAACAGACCAGTGAGGAGCAAGCATTTGGTGGCAGTGTGGACAGTGAAGTGTGCAAGAGCAGGAGCAAGGTCATCACTTAGGAGGAAGAAATGACAGTCGTGGGTACTGAAGCCGGACGCTTTCAGGCTCTTACCATCATTTTGCAGATGAGGAAACTGAGTAGGTGAGGAACTTGCCCATGGAGTTAGCATGAGCTGAGATCTGGACCCAGGGCTTAGCTATGTGTTCACCTTGTCCATGTGGATGAACATGAATTTTGGATTCTAGTTCATGACCTGTCGGTGTTTGTTTTCATTTTAAAATAATGCTGTCAAGTGTACCCCGGCACACACATCAGACCTGGAGAGCTGGGCTGCTGAGGACAGCTGTGAGGGAGTCTGGCCTGCTGTTCCTGCTGGGGCATGGTCTCTGCCCAAGTGAGGGCCCAGGGAAGCAGGCAGTTCTTGCTCTGTGAGGAAGGGTGTTTCTGTCCTGTGGCCCTGCTGGCCTAGCCTCCTTGGCAGCTGCACCTGTTCTGTCCTTTTCTCTGCACTCAGCCAGACATCTGTCCCAGAGTGACAGCAGCAACTGGAGCCTTCTACAGAAGCTCCCTCTCAGGCCTGACAAAGGCACTTAGAACGTGGTCCAGGCCTGCAGGGGAGGGAGGCTGGGAGGGATGTGGGAGGGCTGAGAAGTGCAGACAGCTGTGGGCTGGTGTGGCCGGCTTGGCCCTGCCCCAGAACAGGTGAAGTAAGTGTGAAACTGAGGAGGAGAGTCCCGTGGGTTTTCAAGGGTGGAATAAGAAGAGAACGCAGAGTTTCTCAGTAGTATGTCAGGTGACTGTAGCTTAACTTTATAACTGAGGTAGTTCTTAACTAGGTTTGTTGTTTCAGAAAGGACCTGGCAAGAAGCAGGGAGAAAGCACAGCTGTTACAGGGTTGTCCCAGCTCAGGCCAGGTGGAGAGGGCTGTGGAATAGTGGAGAGGACTCAAAGGGAAGGGACCCCCAGAGGGGACACTGTGTCATGTTGGAAAGTATCTCTGCATAGGTCACCCAGAGGCCAATAGAGTCTTTTCAGGGGGAAAAAAAAATCTTGCCTGGAAGTAGGTTCTTGAAAGGGAGAACTTAAGTTTTGAGAGAAGGAAATACCAAGTAAAATAGTAAACGGCTGTAACTCCTTATATATGTACCCAGCACACTACAGTTATAAAACAGGGGATTTTGTCCATTGGATCCTTTCAGGCCTCTGCAAGAAGGCACCTTTTCATTGCTCATGTAACAACTATGGTGCTCTGTTAAGACACAATAAAGAGAAGAAGGAAACGGAAGCCCAGAGGTCATAGAGAACTATCCTAAGGTTTATTTTAGTTAGGCAGAACTCTGCCTCAGTACTGGCTCCTTGTTCTTTTTACAGTTCTCTCTTCATTGTCTTTGTAGGCAGTGAGGACCTAGAGGCAGTAGCTTTATTCTGCAAAGAGAAAAGACAGTAGGAACATAAGCACATGGGAGATACAAGGCTTTCGTTTATGAGCCCACAACAGTGCTTCTACCCCCAGTTCCTCTAGGTGAGGCTAATTGTTCACATGAACACCCATGTCCTGGCTTCTGTGGGACTGTCCTCAGGGACAGTACGGGGAGGGGGGATGACAAGAATGCAGACAGACCAGGTAGCTGAGAGGTGAGACTGTGGCTTCTTCAGACGCTTTGTTTCTTCATACCAGCTTTGAAGTAGAACTCATTTACAGGAAGCTCTGGGTGGACTTAGCACTGGCGCTGGGCCACTCTGCACAGTGCTCGGGAGCTGATTCAGTGTCAGGAAGCCTCTGAATGCTACACTCTACCCTTACTAGGACCCTGCAATTTGGGGAACTGCTAGAGTATTTTTCCTGCTGGAGTTGTTCTCAGCAAACAGCCCCTGGCAACTGGAGTTCTGAACTCCATGCTTTCCTGCAGTTTGCAAAAGAGGTGGGTGGTGAAGAAACTGGCTCCATGGATAACATGTCAGGATCAGCGTCCCTGGCAGTTGGAGGAAGGGCTGGGGCTTCTAAAACCAAGACTTTCACTTCACATGCCAGTGATTCTGCACTGTCATATCTGCACAAGGCTGACCTCCAGGGCTTTCCCGGAAAGGCTGAATCTTCTTTCCACATCCTCTTCTGCTGGCAGTTGGCAGGTCCACTTCTCTTCTATCTTGGTGGCATTGGGAATAGTCCTGAGTGCTCCTTCTCTGCACATCCCCATACCCCTTTCCTCTCCTCTGGAGCTGGCTAATATGTAGAGGTTTAATTGGGCTGAAGAGAAGGGGTGTGGTGCTCCACCAGGAGCAGAACTGTTCCAGAGCCACCGCTGTTTCTGGTGTACTCTGCTACCAGCCTCCACTTGCTGGACTGCTCCTCAGCCAGGCAGCCTCCTGTGGGACAAGGAGGAAGTCTCAGCAGGACAAGGGCTAAGGAATGCCTTTTAGAGTGGCTCCTGCTTGCCAGTTCCCTGGAGGCTGGGCCCTGGCTTGCAATGTGGCAGGCTCTTCTAGGAATGTGCTCCCCAGCCGGGTTGTCTGGTCGGTTGGGAATGTCCCTGGGCCGGTCTGCACTGGCTCTCAGGGGCTCCCTCTAGGCTGGCCCCAGGCCAGCTGCAGGGGCTAGTCTCCTAGGACAGGTCAGGATGACTGCAGGTCTGCGGAAGACTGGCAGCTAGGGCCCTGGAGATGAAGTCACTTTGCTTTTGTTTCCTTCCCTTGGATGAGCTGTCAGTGGGAGGGAAGAAACCAGCAAATAGAAAAGCTAAAAGGCGTTTTCTGCCAAGAGTTCTGCAAGTCCAGCCTCTGTGGGGGGCCTGAGCATCCCAGTCCCTCAATTGCTTGCTGCCTTACTCTGTAAGAGCTTAGGAGAAAAAGAGGTGACAGATGACTGGCCTGCTATCTTTGTGAACCTCTGTGTTCTCATTAGAGAGGGGTAATACAGTGTGGCTCAGTAGGCTGCAGGGGAAAGTGCTTGAGACTGGTCAGGAATGGTGCTGTCACAGGGGCTGCTAAACTGGGGAGCCTGGGCTTTTCCATGGAGAAGGTGGCTTTCTGACTCCTTCATTTACTTTTTACAACCACAGAATGATAGATCTTAAACTACAAGGAACTGTAAGAGGTCACCTGATCTTGTCTCCTGGTATAATTATTGGTATTTTGTAGATAAGATTGTTTTGAAGGTCATTATTTTGACATATCTGCCATAACATGGAACAAGCGAGTCCTTTACCTCTCTGGGTGAAGTGTGAGTTCAGGTGCTCCAGCCAGGCAAGGGACAGAAGAGAATGCGAAAGCCGTGCCACTTAGAACAGGTGTAGATAGTGCAGGCTTTCTAGGCAGGGGATCCTGCCAGGCTCAGGTCCTGCAGGCTCAGGTGCTGGGAACTACATTCTGTTGTCCATCCTCTTCTCCTGACTCCTAAGTACTAGCCTCAAGGGAAACTGGCTGCAAGGACAGTGAATTCTCCAGGGGAGGATTTTTTCTTCAGAGTATCTCCTGACTCACCTTAAAAAAAAAAAAAAAAAAAAAGGACTGTCTTTGCTGACTTTGCCTGTCCTGCAAGACCTCCTGAGCTGCAGAAAATGTTTCCCATTTTTCAGACAGTCGGGCAAAGAGGGACCAGGTCTTGGACTATAAAATGATCGGGGAGGTATTTAAGGAGCACAGGGGACATGTGAAAGCTCCCCAGCACTAGTCTAAGTTGCTGAACTTGCAGCGGCCATGTGGGGCCTCCACAGGGCCTGGGCGAGTTTCTCCATTACTTTTATAACCCGGGGAAGCTGGTGAACCAGCAAGTGAAGTTGGGGAGGCTGCTAATAAAATGCCTTGGAGAGGACTGTGCATGGTTTACTGTACCTAATACCCGAGTTTTCTTTGTGGCTTAAAGCGACTTGTGCCCTCCCCAAAATCACACACACACACACTTTCCTGGCAGGCTCCATGGGTTTCCAAACATTTCGTCACTGTCTCCTCCTGACCTTGGTGTACAAGGAACGAACCGCGTGGCCGGTTGGTTCCAGCAAAGCCATGGGGGCGCCCGCCTGGGCTGGGGGAGGGTGGCGCCCGACTGCGAGTGGAGGTAAGGTCTGCTGGAAATCCCCAGCCTAGACCGCCGCCGGAGGTTTAAAGCCGCCTTCCTCAGCCTTATTTGGTCGCAGGAAGTGGGCGGCGCTGGGCCTGCTGGAGGAGAGGCCGCCCCAGTCGGTTGTGCTGATGAAGTGGTCGAGCTGGTTCCTGCTCCTCGCGGCGCCTCGCGCGCTGGCCGGCTGCTGGGCACTCCGTGCACCGAGCCTTGAGTTGTGCAATCCTTTGTAGCACGCCAGAGAGCCCTCCTCCTGCGCAGTTGCCTCTCGCCCTCTTTTTTTCAAGCTGTGAGCTCAACCGATGAGTCAGAGCCGTGCAATCCTGACACTGCATCGCAGGACTGAGGGTGACACGCAGGGAGGGAGAGCGCTCGCGAGGCGGACTGCACGGGGCGCGCCGAGGTTCCTACGCCGTGAACCAGCCGGGGTGACAGCCCGCGCGTCCCGCCCCGGCCCTGCCAGCAAACTTCCCAGCTGAGGGAGGCACAGGCCGGCAGAACCCCCACGAACGCCGCGGGGAGGCGAGGGTTTCTGTTTGTTTTTAAAATCGGGGAGTGCGTGCAGGGGGCTGGAGACCTGGAGGTGACTGAAGGCGACCGACCGAAGGCGGCGGCCCACAGCGGAAGGGGCACGGTCGAGGCCGAAGCGCGCGGAGCGGGGTAAGTCGGGCCGCGAGCCCGTGGCCGAGGCCTGCACGCGGCAGGGACAGCAGCGTGGGGACCCCTGCGGGTGCAAGCGGTGGCCGCCCGCCCCTGGGGCTGCAGCTCTGCAGGCGCGGCCTGGAGCGGGGGCGCGGGGCCTCGAGGGCCGGCGCGCGCCAACTTCTGTGGCGGGGGCAGCGGGGACGTGCATGGGCGGCGGGCCGCCCGCAGCCCGCCCCCGCGCTCCGGCCCAGCGCCTGTAGCTGCGTGTGTGGCGAAGCCTCGCCGTGTTTGTGCAGCTACGCAGCTCTCGTGCGCCCCGGCAGGAAAACCCTCCCCAGCTTGCTGGCCAGCTCGGGAGCACCATTGCTTCCTCCTCCCCCTCCACCCGAGGGAAACGTGGTGTCTGCAGAGACTGGCGGCCTGGCGGAGCCCGGGCTCTCCGCGTGCGGCCCGGGGCTCGTGAGCTGCGGGACTTGGCGCAGGAGCCCCTTCTGCCGCCTGCGTGCTCGGGAAAGTGGGCAGGGGCACCGTGTCTGCGGCGGGTCCCAGGTGCATGGGGCCGGAAACCGGGGCAAGTGCATCAAGGGACAAGGCCCAGACCGAGCTTCGAGCTCGGGGAGCCGCCTTGCCCTGCGCGCCCAGGCGCTGCTGGCGCACCCTAGACCTGTCATCTGTCTCTCGCCCCCACATGCCTGCCCGCAGCAGCCCAGCGAGCCCGCGCTACGTCTGGTCTGGTATTTTGCTCCTTTGGTGCCTGTCGGGAACAAGCGCTGGGGGCGGGGGTTGGGGTGGTGGTGGTGTCGGCGTTTACCCCCCACCTCTGATGGCACACTTGCCAGCGTGTGCATTAGGTTGCCCCAGGGTGGCGCCCACCCCGGCCTCCGGGGCAAGGCGAGGGGTGTGCTGAGGAGCCTGGTGTGCTCTTCAAGCCTCAGTCCCCCGGAAGAGCAGGAAGAGGTGCATGCCTCCCAAAGGGTAGGCCACCGAGTGTCCCAGGCCATTGTCCACGGTGAGCTGCTGGAAAGATGAAGGGGGAAGTTATTTGCCCCACTTAAAACTTTGTTGGCTACAACTTCTGTGGTTACTTCCTGCCTCGACTGTCCCATGTAGGTGGGACCTGAGTACCACTACATGGAAAGGCTGGGGGAGGGCTGGCAGGCTACAGAGACTATGGTGGCACGCGTGTCTAAGGGATTCCGCTGGCAGCTGTGGTGGGAGAACAGAGGGTGTCTGGCTTCCTCCTGCAGGGACAGTCTGGCCTGTGTGGAGGTTTTGGTCTGTCCCTGGAGCTTTAGGACAGAGGCAGGAGTCTGGTGACAGTGGGAGGAACTGCACTTCTACCTCCACCAGATCTGTTGAGGGTGCAGAATCTCACAGGGATGGTGTGGTTCATGCTTCTAGGATCAGAGAAGTATGCCTTTCCCACACAGAAGCCTTGAGAACCTAAAACCTTCTTTGCTTAACAATCTGTGAGTCCAGCCTGCACAGGGAATAATAAAGATGTAAACATTCAACTGATGTGATAAACCATCTTATTGCATAGCCCTGGTCCAGTCTCCATTCTTTATTGGATTGGCCTTTGGCTCCCAGAAGTCATGCTGGTGAGCCTAGAGAATGTCCCCCAGGTCATTGTATGCAGCCTTGGCTAGAACAGCCTGCCCACTTTCAGTGTGACCTTTCCAAGCACGAGGTAGAATTTGGCTCCTCAAGGCTGTCAGCCCCTTACTCCTTCCAGAAAAAGAATACCCTTAGAGTGCCTACAGGGATGAGAGTTAAACTTTTAAGCAGAGGTCTTAAAAATAGCTCATGTTTGACCCTGTGGGCTGCTGCTTTTAATAGGAGGAAAAAAACCAGCATACAGTTATGGCGGTAATGAGGCACTCTACTGGCTGAAGAATCCAGGGAGAGCCAAGACCTCTGGAAGATGGGATTGGGAGGAGGATGGATGTTACACCAGGTATTATTTGGGTCTTCCCAAAGAAACTCTTGTTCTTTGCCAGGGGTATGCATGCAATTCCAGCTGTGTGGGAGGCTGAGGAAGAAGGACCTCAAGTTTGAAGCCGTCCTGAGCAATTTAGTGAGACTCTCAAAAAATAAAATTGGGATTATAGTTAAGTGGTAGAGCGCTCCTGAGTTCAATCTTCAGTTTGAGAGAGAAAAGAGGAGGGAGGGAGAGAGTGAGAATCTCTTGCTCTTGGTGGAGTGGTGTTGGCCACAAGTAGATGGAAGACTCCTGCTTATCCTTCTAGTCCTATTTTGGGTGCCATTTCATGCCCTTTTGGATGTGCACCATCTCCCTTAGTTATTTTACTGTTAAATGGTGGTCAAGAACAAAGATTCTAAGCTCGAGTTTTTATATATCCTTTATCAAGTTTCTAGAGGAGTCAGTGTAGGCGAAATGTAGCTAGTACACGAGTATAAGCTGTGTTGTTCTGATAATGTGTGGCATGCAGTGTTTAGTGTATGTTGATTGAGCCAGTGAAGGGTTTTCACTAATAGAAAAAGAAAAATAGGCCTTGGCCTGTGGAGAGGGTTAGTGAGGCCTTGATATGGGGCCCTCTTCACATCAAACTGTTATCTTCAGAAGGATCTGGCAGTCCATTGTGAGGTCTGTGTGTTGGTGAAACCCATTCCCTGCCACTGCCTTATGGCTGGTCCTCTGGAGCCTGTGTCTTGGTTATTCTGATGCCAAGGGGACCTCAGAGTGGAGGAGGTGTGGACTGCCCTGCCTGGGAATCTGCTAGCCTGGGCATCTCCACTGTGCAGTTAAAGCTGGCACTTTCCCTGTGTGTGTGCGCGTGCACAGGTCACATGTGCTAGTCCTTGAGTATTTCAGGGGCTCTGTGCTTCCTTGACTCACTGTGGGCTGCAGGAAATGCAGCCAGTGTTTGCATTCACTCAAAAGGAATTGCTTCTGCACGTTAGAACTCTGGACTGTGTGCAACTGAAGGAAACGGAGCTCTGGGCTGGGGCTAGGAGTACACTGAAATCCCCAGCTCCTGCTAAGAGATCTACATTTGCATGCAGAATAACATTCAGGATACTTGGGACTGTGAGCTCATTTCATGAATCAGAAGCATTACAGCATAACTTTGGTGTTGGAAACTGCTCTTTCGAATCCAGATTACCTCTCTCCACCCCTGACACACGCACGCACACTTGCTCTGGCTCTCACAGGTCACACAGTTGGGAGTAGTAACAGTTAGTTGGGGGATCAATTCAGATTCCAGAACCACACCCACTTCCACACCCACATTCACTACCATTCCTGGATGGTGTGTAGACAGTCACATTGGCCTCAACCGCCAGGAAGTCTGGAACATGCAGAGGAAGGAGGGACTTAGGTTCATGTCCCAGCTTCTCCTTTGCAGTGTGTTTTGAGGCATGGCTTCAGTTCCTGAGCCTCAGTTTCCTCTCCTACAAGGAGGAAGAGAGCTCATTATAGCATAGCCGTGAATGTTGAAGGCACTGTAGGCCAGATGGCTGCTACCCTTCCACCAGCTCTTGGCCCAGGGCCTGTTGCTGTTTTAGTCCTACCAGGGAGAGAAAATGAAGTGTGTCCCGCTTTTGGTAGGAAAGCAGTGTCCTCGGACCTTGGGGCTTACACAGATTAAACTTGTGGCCCTTGTTTCTAACTCCCTAGGTACTGTGCACAGCTGGGGGACCCACTGTACCTACATGGGTGTGGCCCCTGGTGCTGGTGGTCCTGGCAGAGGAGGGCTAGCCCAGCTTCCCAGAGCTCAGCTGTGGCCCGCTTGGCCCCAGGCTGCATTGCTTGTGTGGGTGGGCTTGAGGGAGGCAGTTTTCTCAGCTGAGAAATCCCTAGGTTTTGGGTCACCTAAAGCCTCCCAGGATGACCTCAGTGGGGGTTGGAGGAGGCAGGGAAAGAGATAGGCAGGGATTCCAGGTTATCAGAATGTTATATAAGAAGGAAATTGCCACTGTCAGAAAGGAGCTGAGGTTTTGCTGGGTGGGGGCGGGGGTCTCCCTGTGGGAGGGGACTGCTGGCTGTGGTTTTGGGGGCCCAGTGGGGAAGAGTGGGGCCGGGGGAACTTGTGGCTTGCCACTCTTGTGCTTGCTCTTCCTGGAATGCATCCTCAGGTTCTGGGCAGCCAGGATGGTGTTCCCCCTTCCATCTCCCTTTCTCCCAGTCTTGGGGTGAGTTTTTTCTAAGGCTTCTTCTTCCTCAGGGAGTCTTGAGAGGGAGAGGGGGAGCAGCCAGGGTGAGGTTCATCTAGGCCAAAGCTTGGAGAGCACACGGCATACCAGGCTTGCTGCTCCAAGGGTCTGCTCCAAGCTACCCAACTTCTTGGCTAGTAGGGTCCAGGTAAGAAGGAATATGATGAGGGATTTTGTACCTCAACTTTCCTGAGAGCTGGGCAGACAGTGGCCCAAATTTAGCCACCAGTTGCCCAGACTTGCCAGCTCTCTAGGAGAGGCCCCTGGAGCTCAGAAAGGAGCTGCAGAGGTGACTGCCAGATGGTGTGCAGGTGGGCTGGCTTTGTGGCTTCCCCTCTCCCCCGCTGGCAGAACTGGGCCCTCACCTGGTCCCACTGGTCATACCCCGGCTCCCTGACTCCTAGGAGTCACCAGATCTGGAAAACATCTGGAGGGGGACATCTAGTCCTACTCCTTTGCTTTCAAATGAGGAAGCCAAGGAGCTGTAAGTTGCTTTCACCTTGGTGGGGGGTGGGGGCAAGCAGGGCCCTGCTTAAGTCCTGTGCAGGGTCACTGCTCACTCCTCTGGATGTTGGAAGGGTTGCTTCAGTACAGGAAGAGCCCAGAGGAAGACTGTCTCAGCTCCTGGGTGTGGCCCAGCTCTCAGCTGGCTCCATAGTTATTTATTTGTCTGTTGCGTGTGTGTGTGTGTGTGTGTGTGTGTGTGTGTGTGTGTGTGTGTAAGTGAGCTATGTGGTTGGGAGGCTGGATCTGAGCAAAAGCAGAAGTGTGCAGACTGTCAGCTGTGCAGTGCACAGATTGGGCTTTACAGGGACATTCTGGAGAGGAAGAGGGGGGCAGAGGCCCCTCCATACAGCGCCTGCCGGTGTTGTTCTGTCCCTGCTGTAGGCCTGCACACTTGAGCATAAACAGCCCATCCATGTTGCAAGCAGCTGCCTTTCCTTGCTAGTTCTGGGCAGAAGAGGTGCCAAAAATAACCAGGCTAGTACTTCCACTTGTAGGATATTCACCGTGGTGGCCTCTGCCCCTTGCTCTCTGCAGGCTCTGTCTCTGCTCTCTCCCCAGCTCCTACTTCCTGTGGCCACCCTTTCTCGGCCTCCCTCAGGCCCTGCTGCCTTCCTTTTTATTGCTGCTCATAGAGCAAGTCCAGGAAGGTACTGGCTCATCCTGAGGGGCCTGGAAGCTCCCCCAGGTGGAGGCTGGGAAATCCTTCTGCCCACTGGCCCTGCAGGGGAGGCCTATATTGTGTGGGCCACTGCCTTCTTGCCAGCTGTCTCCTGGGTCTCTAAGCCAGATAACCCTTCTCACCTGCAGAGTCCGACTCTGCTGTGGGATTCCTTGACTTCTGGTCCTGCTCTTGTTTGGCCAGCCCTGCTCTCAGCCAGCTGTGGGGTGAGGCCATTAATTTTCTCTGGGTATTAAAGACTGAAAATGAGCCAGGTGTGGGTTCCTGCATGTGAATAGCACATGCCTATTGTTCCTGTACTTTGGGAGTCTGAGGCAGAATCACAAGTTCAAGCCCAGCCTGAGCAACTTAGTGACTCCATGAGACCCTGTATTAAAATAAAGAATAGAAAAGTTCTGAGATTATAACTCAGTGCAGTGTTGCCCATCTCCCAGACTTACTATGGTACCTGGGCTGAGCTGCCCCTGCTCAGCTCTGGGGAAAGAAATCACATTTATTGAGTGTTTACTTAGTGTCAGGGTCTGTCTTTGTGTTTCATTAATCCCACCATGTGTGTGTTTACTGGTGAGGAGCCCCCAGCTCCCACAGGCTGATGGCAGGAACTGGCACATGCACTGGCTGACGCTTCTTACGTCACTTGTCCTGGGCCTGTTTTCCTTGTGTTACCCTTGGAGTGAAGTCCTGCTGGTATTCATTTAGCCAGCACAAGACACAGGGCAGCCAGAAGCCCAGCTTTGCGCCACAGGTCTACTGTCAGCTGTGGGTATGAGGACTGCTGGGTGAATCGCTTGTGCCTGGAAGAAGTTGAAAGGTTTTCTTTAGGCCTTGCTCCCTGAACCTCATGGGGGGGGGTACAGGTGTGGTAGGGAGGGGGGGAATCTTGGTTTCTCCTCCTAGCTGCTGGGTTTGACCCTAGGGCCCATCATTCCTGCTGGCTTGGCCCAGGTCCCGGAGAACCTAGTTGGTGTGTACTCGGGGCCTGGGCCGAACACTCCACTCTGCCGGGGCCTGGTGTGTGTGCCAAAGGCCTCTGGGTGTATTTCAGGAACAACAAAGAATAAATCAACATAGGAGAAAAAGGCCTTACAGCAGCTGCTCAGAGTCTGGAGAAATGCAAGGAATGTGCAAGCATTTGGCAAAGGTCCTGGATCTTGACCAAGGCCTGAAAAAGGGCCTAACTTGATGGCCAGGCACCTAAGACAGGCAGCTCTCTCTGCCCCTCTGCAGCCTTTGGGGGGGTCCTAAGGCAGCCGTGCTGGAGCTCTCTGCTCTGCTGGCCAGCTTCTTAGGCACAGAAGCTTCACTCTTATTCCAAAACAGCAGATGCTATCCTGACCCCCACCCCTCCTTACCAGGCAGTGTTGTCCCTTCTTGGGGCTGGTCAGGCAGGATAGCCTGGGTGAGGAAGCTTGCTAACCCTGAGCCCATCTGTACGCCCCCTGCTTTACCTCCCTGCTACAGAGGAGATGAGCCAAATGTCAAGGTCCCAGCAATGCCAGATTTGAGGTGGTGCCAAGTGTGAGATCATCTTCCTGGGAGCTTCTGACCTCAGCCTTATCCGGGTAGTTAGCATGTGTCCTGAGGCAGGTGACCATGGGCCCCTGTCACTTTACCTCTCAGGGGTTCAGCTTTGTAGGCCACGAGACAGGGATTTCTACTGTGATCTTTGGAGTAGTGGGCACTGTTTGTCTTCTCTTTCAGGATGTACCACAAACAACTTTTATTTAGGAGTTCAAGTTCTTTCCAGAAGAAGCTGTCTGAGAGGTTCATGCAGGGATATGGGTAGCTGTCGTGGGGTTGGTGCTCAGTGCCTAGAGTCAGACCTAAAAGTGCTGGCCAGGAAAAGGACAGAGCTGGCCCTGTGGGATTTGGGGCATTTGACAAGCAAGGGAGAACTAAGGCCAGCCAGCCCACCTTCATCCCCCCCCCCATTATTAGGAAAACTTTTATCTATTTTTATTTTATTTATTTTTTTTTTTATTTTTTGGCAGAACCAGGGATTGAATTCAGACCCTTTTGCTTGCCAGGGAAGAACTTATTCTACTGAGCCATCTCCCCAGCCCCACCTTTATCTATTTTTAAAACTAATTTTCTTAATTTTTTTTTTTTTTTTTTTTTAAATCTTGTACATGGTACAGGGTCTTGCTATACAGCTTGGACTCGTAGTGATCCTCCTGTCTCAGCCTCCCTAGCATTGGTGTGTACCACCACACTGAAGCTTCTGGTGCTGGCATGGCATGCAGTACCAGGGATCAAACCTGGGTCTTTGTGCTTGCCAGGCAGGGACTTAGGCCACTGAGCTATCTCCCCAGCCCCAAAGTTAATTTTCTTGGTACACTTTTGCTATAATAAAGATCATAGTCATCATAGGGAATTTGTACTATCCATAGTATGTCTTGAAAGGCTTTATGTTCAAAGAACTGCTAAACAGCTGTGAGTGCTGGGGGTGAGAGAGGGGAGCTGGAGCTCTACCTGGGAGCTGCCAGCCTTTCATAGATGGCCCCAGGTCAGGAATCACCTGTAGCCTCTTTGTAGATCTTCAGGGGCCCACCTTCCTCCACCAGTGGCTAGATCTGCTGGGGCCCTCCACCTTCCTCTGCCAGCTGTACTTCCCAACACGGTGGTGATTTTCAGCAAACGAAGCCACCTCGCCAAGCAGCCATGAGGCTTTTGTTGTCTCCTTGATGCTCCTGTCACCCATCCCGACAGCCTGCCATGACCATGGTGTAGACGCTGGAAGCTCAGAGGAAGTTCCAGAAAGAGCTCAATCCTGGCCGGGCTACTTCATTCCTATGACTTTAGGCCAGTGATTTGACCTCCCAGGTCTTTTCAGTTTCCTTGGTTAGAGATGGAGAGAGTAATGTGTGTGCTTTGCCTGTTGAGGATTAAATGAGGTAATAGCAGAGGTGCAATGCTGATGAAGCCTTGCTGGTGTGGCATCAGGATTAACTTCCATTCCAGACTCTAGGGCCTACTGAAATGGAGGCTGGAAATATCATTGGAGTTCCTGATTCTGGCCCCTGCTCTGCCCCTGGCTGTGTGTCCTCAGGCAAATTTCTTTCCTTCTCTGGACTGCAGGGTGGAATGAGGAATTAGACTTGGTGAATAATAGCATCCCTTGACATTTGGAATCTGTTCAGCTTTCCCAGCTGGGCACTGCTTTGCCAGTTGGCTCTGGTCAGAAGCCCAAGCCACGCTGTCTACAGAGGCCGAGACCTTTATCCCTGAGTGAGCTCCTGCGGCTCCCAGCCCATCCCTGCAGCCTGCCCCAGCACCTGCATATCCTGTAGGCTCTCCTGGCTGGCTCCCAGGGGCGTCTACTGGTGCCCTAAATTTGAGGAGGAACCTGTTCCTGGCAGGCTGGGGCTGGGATTGTTTTTTAAGAGGAGTATTCTACGCCATGCTCTGTTGGAAACACCCCTGGAGAAGCAGCCACCCCATGAAGGAACAGAAGGGAGGGCAGAGTCTGAGCTGGCTTCCTGGTGTTCTGATGCTCTGGTTCCCTCCTGGTCTGCAAGTGTATGGCGGTGGAACGAGCAGCATTTTGAAAGCAGACAGGAAGCTTGTGGACTCACTGCTGGCACTTGAGCTGTGCAGCACCAGATTCCTCTAAAAAGGGGAGAGTAAGACCCTCCCTGGGAGGTTTGTAAAGGTGAATTAGGAAATAGCGAGGGCCAAGTGGGCCAGGTACACCTGATGCCGGCAGGTGCACTGCCAGTGTTAACACCTTTCTTTTGGGAGGGATTTGCCTGTTGGATATTCTGTAGATTGGCCCTGGAAATGGAAACTTTTGCCTGTGGCCATTTTTCCATGGCTGCATGGAAAACCAGGGCTGCAGGACAAGCTCTTGCCCTCCCCAAGGCCTCTCCATCCTGCAGCTGTTTTGATTCTGGGATCAAGCTTGGAGTCAGGATCAGGGTGGTGTGAGGTGTGGGTGAGGAGCTACTCAATCCTTTGCAAATGTCTGAGATGCCTAAATTACATTTTCTGTAAATTTCTCAAATTTGTTACTTGACTTCCAATTTTAGCCCAGTATGGTCAAATAACGTACTTTACATGGTTTCATTTTAAAATTTCCTTTAAGTGTATTGGCTTGTTGTGTGGTTTGATTTATGGTGAGCCATAGAGAATGTTCCCTGTACTCTTGAGAAGAGTGTATTCTGCTGCTGGTGGTGAGATAGCCTAATCTAATTTATATCTAATTGGTTTATGGCATGTAAATTTTCTTTTCCTTGTTGATCTTCTGTTCAGTTGTACTGTCCAGTATTGCAAGTGGAGTATTGAAGTCTCAAGTGATGTTGAATTATCTGTTTCTCCCTTCAGTTCTGACAGTTTGCTTCATGCATTTTAGAGCTCTGTGGAGAGGTACACACGTGTTTATCATTGTGACGCCTCTCAATGGGAGACACTTGCATATTACAAAATGTCCTTTGTCTCTAGCAGCAATTTTTGTTGAAAGGTCTTTTTTTGTCTCATGTTAGTATAGCCGTTCCAGCTCTCTGGGTTGATCGCATGCTATCTCTTTTTTCTTTTATCCTATGCTTTCAACCTATTTATGCCTTTGAAGGGAGTGTTCCTTGTAAACTGAATGTAAGAGGATCATCGTTTTTAAAATTCTGCTGACCACTGCTGAGTGTTTACTACATTTAAAGTAATTATTGGAAAGGCATAGGACTCAATTCTGCTATTTTGCTACTGGATTTGCATGTCTTATGATTTTTGTTCTGTTGTTAATCCATTACTGTCTTTTATGTTGAGTAGATTTTATTTGTTTTGTGTTTGTACTGGGGATGAAACCCAGGGCTTTGCACATATCAGGCAAGCATTCTGCTGCTGAGCTGCATTCCCAGCTCTTTCATTTCTGTATTTTCAGAGAGAGTGCTGGTGAGTTGCCCAGGGAGGCTTCCAACTTTTGATCTACCTCAGCCTCAGCTTCTGGAGTAGCTAGGATTGCAGGCATGCTGTGCCTGCATAAATGAGGTGTCTTCCCGGTAAAAGTGAGAAGAGAGTGAGGAGTAAATGCGATGCTGGCTGGGATGCCCGATGCTGGCTGGGATGTCCATAGTACAGCGCCTGGAAGTTGGTGCTCCCTGAGTGTGCTCTCCACACGGGGTCTCAGGGCTGCAGTGCCCAGCAGCTCCAACACTGAGAGCACAGTGGGACACAGTGCTGGGACAGGTAGTTTCTTCTGAGACTGGCAAGTAGGGGGTCCTGGGAAATACCACTATACCAGACACAAACCCTCAGTCCTTTCCCTCATCTTGCACTGGTTGCCACCGGGGCTGCTTATGCAGCTGTGCTATTCCTTTCTTGCTCCTTTGTCTTCCCAGCCAGACCCAGGGGCCACTCTGTCAGGTTGGGTCTGCACATCCTGAAGTGTGGGAACCTCGGCTCAGCACCAGCACAGACAGCAGCAGAGCATGACAATAGACTAACATTTGAGTTCTGATGGTTACTTTTTAGAGGCAGCCCTTGCCCATTTCTCAGTGGAGAGCAGTGTATATGGTTACACAAGGAAGCACGACTCATATACCCTGGGCACACGGGGTGCCAGCGGCCTCAGTGTCATACAGCAGTTACTGGTCGCAGAAGTGTTTCTTTGGTTCCTGTGTTACACTTGCCTCAAGAGTTCCTTGCTCAGGAACAAGTGTGTGGCTGCTCTTACAGCAGATGCCTGGCCCCTGGCACACAGTTCACTATCCTCTCCATTGGGCCACACTGCCTGGGGCAGAAGCAGCAGGAAGCTGAAGAAGACTTGTTGGAGTGTGGTGGGATGGATTGAGGATGCAGAAGGGGTGAGTGTACTTGTGCCCAAGGACTGCCTGTCAGTGTCAGTGGTGGCCCTGCGCAGACATTAGAGAATAGGCAGGGCTTATAGGCAGAGGGCGTAGTTCCAGGGAGGCACAAGTCAGGGGCTTTGTGGGCCACCGGTTCCTTCCCGGCATTGTATTTATCTCTAGTCACATGCATTGCAATTAATAGGAGTTTCTGCCTCTCTCTGCCCACTGGATAGGGAGCTCTGGCTCTCCAGGGCCTTGCAGGGAGCCAGCTTGCAGCAGGCACTGGATGAGTGGATGGAGAGGCAGACCTGCAGGGTGCAGTGATGTGGGGAGCTGGTGGGTGGAGCTGGGGAGGCCCGATTGTCAGGCCTTTGTGACTTGGCCCACAGCTGAGGTTGGCACAAGGGCACTCAGGCCTGGGTTCTAGAGAGCCTTGTCCTAGCCAGGTCTTTGCAGAAGGGAAAGGAGGAACTGGGGCAGTATCTGGCAGCCTGATCCCCACTGGACTTTAGACCACCAAGAGGTGACAAACCAGGGCTTCACCTGAGGTTCAGTTGCCCCAGGATGTGGCTGCAGGGTTGTGTGTAGAGAGAGCCTGTCCCAGTGGGCGGGGCCTGGGACCTTGCCGGCTTGCTCACAGGAGGGAGGTGGCCCTCTGTCCCAAAAGGTGGAGCCAGAAACTGCCTGGAGCTTGGTCCTCAGTGACTGCCTAAGTTTCTCTTGGCTCTGCCTTCCCTCTGTGAAAGGGACCTTGTTCTCCTGGCCTCCTTGCTGTTCTGTGGGTATTTGTAGGGCAGCTGGGGAGGGGACAGTAAAGATGGCTGTCCAGGGCTGAGGGTGGCTTAGGTGTAGAGTACTTGTCTAGCGTGAACAAGACCTTTGATTCCATTTCACACCTTGAAAAAATTAAGTAAAAGTGGCTACCTGGAGTGTCTCAGGAGGCGGAGGACTCCCCTCTCGGGTGCCTCTTTCAAAGCAGACTTTGAAATGCTGACATTTTTACTATCAGAGCTCAAAGTACAGCCAGCTTGAACCCTGGCCAGGCTTGGTGGCTGAGACCTGGGACTTCCACCTTTCCCCCACTCTGCACCCTAGTACTAAGTTTCATTCCAGAAAGGGGTAATTCTGGGACTCTGTGGGTTGGGAATGGGCAGGACCTAGGCCTCCTGCCCCTCTCTGTCCCCAGGGCCAGTAGCATGTGTGAGGAGCGGGTCTATGCATTTTGCCATGGGAGCCTTCTTAAAGGTCGTCAGGGCCCTTGGGAGCAGGGCTTCTGTGTGCAGTGGTTTGAAGCCATGGGATCCTTTGACCAGTGGTGAGTCCCCAGGTGCAGGGGGTGGCATTCAGACAGCTATGCTGTATTGAGAAAGATTTATCTAGGCTGGAGGGGCCAGGACCAGACCCATCGGACTGTAACCAGCGCCCTTTGGAGTGCGAGGCCTGGGCGGGCAGCTGGCCTCTACTGGGCCCCTTGTTGTCGTCCTCCCGGCCCCCCAGTCCTAGCCAGACCATGGTTCTGTAGTTCCTTGGTTCCTTCCTTTCCCTTTTCCCTCCTGCCTCCTTCTCTCCCTCCCAAGGAACACTCTCTGCTGCTTAGCTATATCCTCAGACTTTTATTTCTTCTTTTTAAAATTTTGAGACAAGGACTTGATAAGTTGTCCAGGCTGCCCTCAAACTTGTGATCCTCCTGCCTCAGCCTCCTGAGTGGCAAGGATATTAGGCATATGTCCGCCTTGGTGTAGAGGCCCAGCCCAGTCACGTCAGGGCACAAGGTAAACAGACCCTTGGGTGCTGGTTCTTGACCATGGTCTGGCAGGGCTAGGATGCTGGTACTTTTACAGGTAGCCTGGTTGCAGTGGTACAGAGGCCGGTCATGGAGAAAGACTTGTATTCATCTCTGTTGGGAAGGTAGGGCCTGGGCTATGAAGTGGGGTGTGGTCCTGAGGCCCAACCTTTGCACATCACCTCAGCCTCCTAGGAGTCTGCTTGCTTCTGGGAGGGAGATTCGCCTCAGGACTAGGCAGGGACCAGGCTGCACACCTGGCAGTGAGCGCCTCTGCCCAGGCTCACTCTAACTCACCTTGGTTGCTGACTTGTAGGAGCACCCTTGAGGCACCTTCAGGCCAAAGTGTCCAAGTCTGCACCGTTGGTGGGGAAATTGGCATTGGGATTCGTGTGCCCAGCACGTGGGGCTGGGGCGAGGCGGGGATGAGCTCCCTGTACAGTTCCTGCTCAGCCTCCAAGTTGGGGAGCTTCCTAGAAGAAGCAGTGTCTGAGCCCCAAAGGAAGAGGAGGTCTTGGCCAGAGAAAAAGGATGGGATGGTCTCACAGTCGGCCCACCTTGCTCAGAGACTTAGGAGTAAAACAGGAACAGCATGTTGTAGGCCCCAACTCCGCGGCTCACATGTGGCATGCTGGGGGAGGGGGCATGAGCCCAAGTCTTCAAGGACTCACAAATGAGGTGAGGCATTTAGGCTTTGTTCCAAGATGCACTTCTGTTGTTCAGCTGGAGGTCAGGCCCTGTTGGGGTCTGTCTTGCCCTTCAGGAGAAATGCATAAGCTTGGACTCTCCTGCTTGCTACGGCTAAGTTGGTGGCCCAGGTTTAAAAGAGGAGCATGAAAAAAAGAGAGAGCATGAGTCTCCAGGAGCCAGGTGTTCTATGTCTACCCTCACCCTCAGGTCAGGCTGAGCCTCTATGTTCACTGGGATCAAGCTGGGCACCTTCTCCCAGGCCTGTGTGACTTTGGCACTCATAGCCTTTTTCTCAGATGGACATGGTAAAGGTCCCACATGGCTGGGGTGTGGCCAGGCCCTGGTGGCCACAGTCTTGCCTCTCCTCTGCGGTGCTCACTGAACTCTTCCTGGTGGGCCAGTGTTGGGTATGCAGCCAGGTACATGTCAGAGCCGCTACCCTTGCAGAGCAAGGCGAGCAGAGCACAGAGAACCAGCAGCCTTCCAGCTCTTCTCCTCCTGAGTCTGCAGAAGCCATTTTTTGGGGTCAGGGCAGCTTCCTTTCCTATCTTCTGTAGAGAAACTGCTTCTCACTGCAGTTGTTTTCTGGGAAACCTCAACAGTCCTAAGCTGCTGATAAGGACTCTCACCTTGTCTTCATCCGGAACAGTGGCACTGGCCAGGGACTGGTTGGAGCAGAGAGAAGCCAGGAGGAAGGAAAAAGGAAGAGAGCATGGCAGTCAGTCAGAGGAACAAGATGGGGTGCAGGTGTGGGGCTCACCGTGCTGAGGGTTTCCTCTCACTGTGTGCTGGCATCCATTGTCAGCGGCCCTGCTGATGATCCCAGGCGAGCCTCCTGCAGGGCCTTCTCTGAGCTTCCTCTTCCTCACAACTCTGGAACTTGGCCCGGTTCGCAGGTCAGTGGCCTTTGGAGAAGGTGGCTTCCTTTCGCTTCCTTGCAGTGAGGAAGACCGCCCTGACTTCCTTCCACCCGAGGGATGGAGGTGGGTGAGGGGAGGAAGACGTGAGGAAGTGGCCCAGTCCTGCCCTGAGTTGCAGGCCAGGAGGCACCAGTGGGCTCTCACAGCTGGAAAGGCCCCAACAGCAGCAGCCAGAACTGGGCCGGGGCAGGGCTACAGGGTGGCAGAGCCCAGGCCCAGAGTGGAGGAGGTGTTGTATCTGGCGCTGTGCAGCTGGACTTCACAGGCCTGCTGGGCTCTCTGGGGTGTGGCCAGCTTCCCTGCTTCCTGGCAGCTGGGTCTTGCTGTGTTTGGGCAGTGAGCTGTGAAAGGTGTGTGCAGCCGGACCTGGGGGCCTAGGATGCATGGGGGTGGGGGGGAATAGGAGCTGGAATCCTTGATTGTTGCATGTGGCCATGGTGGTTACCTGGCCTCTCTACCAAATAGAGGTTAAAAGAGCAGTGCTGGCTCTTTTAACCAGCACTGTGCTGTGGTAGTCCTGGGATCAAAAGGAGTGGAGTACCAAGGACCCTCCTGGCACAGGTGCACTATTGTTATTGCTACTGCTGCTTGGGCCCTCAGCCTGGTGGTCCCCCCCCCCCCCCGCCAGGTTCCCAGGTGTCTTCCACACTTCTTCCTCAGATGGTGACCTTTTTTCTCTGGGGGACCCAGGCCTTGTGTGTGCCTCCTGCTGCTCTCAGCTTGTTAGTGGTGGTGACAGTGAGGCCTCTGCAGTGGGCAGCTTTTGGGTTGACTCAGCCTCCCCTAAGCCAGGCCCCCTGATTTGCTCCGAGTTGCAGAAACCTACTGTGTTGTCCTGAATGGTGGCCCCGTGATGTGCAGGGGTGTAAACCCAGCCCCTCTGGGCCTGCATCCACCTCCAGCCCCTTCCTGAGCAGGAGTAGCCAAGTCTCCAAGCCCCATCCACAAACACAATTTTTGTCTCCCCGAAACCCTGCATCAGTCATCGAGCATCCACTCCTCTGCCTGGGCCCCTTAGTCTGTCATTCATGGATGTGCACAAAGGTGCCCCCCACTGCTTCAGTGCCCAGTCCCATGCTATGGCACCCACAGCAACAGGCTTCTAGACCTAAGCTCACAGTGACCCAGAGCACAAGGCAGGCCCGGTGCATGAGTGAGCACCTTGGTGATCTCAAGGGGCCCCTGAAAGATCTGGGCCCCTGGGCTCTTGACATCAATGCCTTGCTTCTGCAGACACTCATTGGACCTCCAGTTTGCTGGGCTTGAGCCTCCCGCTGAAGCAGAGCCAGGCATTCCCACCTGGTGGCTTAAAAGTTGGGCTAGCTGTCAGGGAAAGAATTTAAAAGCAAGAGAAAGGGGTTTGTTGGACTCTTTGTTTCTCTGATCCCCAGCTCTCCCTTCTTCCCCAAATTGCTCCCCTCCTGCTGAATGTTCTGCTGGACTCTGTCTCTCTCTCTCTATTGGAAACTTCCATAAATAAAAGACAAAGGGATTGCACACCAGGAGCGGAGGAAGGAAATGGAGGAGGAAGTTACTCTCCTTTTGGGTGCTGGGTGAAAGTGAAAGACCAGGAGGGGGCCTTCCATGAGTCATGCTGGGGAGGCTGGCAGGCCTGGGAACTGGACTGAGCTGCGGAAACATGCAGAGGAGCGATAGGGCCCACAGGACTGGCCCAGGGGCGGGCCCCACTGGTGTAGCCGGCCTTTGCACCACCCAGCTCCTGCCCTCTGCTGGTTTCCTGCTCACAGTGACCCAGAGCACCCAGGGACTAAGGTCACCTGGACCTGCAGATTTGCGGGACCAGAGTGTTACTTTGGGTCACTTTCCCAGGTAACCCACCCTCCTACTCTCACCACCTTCCCAGGAAAGAAAAAAACAAACTCAAAACCAAGGCAGTGACACAGGGCCTGTCTGGCAAATGTGAGGTCCTGAGTTTAATTCTCCATACAAAACAAACAAAACACCAAACTGAAACAAACAAAAATCTTTCTGAGGAAAGAGAAAATCTTTAAAAAGTACATGCAAGCAGCTATGTCAGTTATAAAATACAGGCCCGGGTTCTGTTCTAAAGCTGGATTAGTAGAGCACCCCTTTTTAAAAAATTAAATTAGAGGGAGCTGGGGAGTGGCTCAGTCCCAGAGCATTGCTAGGCCTTTCTGAGGCTTTGGGTTTCATAGCATGTCCTCCACCCCCATCCAGTTATCCAATAAGAACTGTGAGCACCGTGGAGGAACCTTTTGGACCTAAGCTCTAGCACTCTGCACCCTTCATACCCATGTTAGATGATTTGCTTGCAGTGCAAGCATTTGAGGTAGGGGCATCTGCAGCTGCTGGCCTGCTACAGGGCCTCTAGCCAGCAGCCTGGGCTGCAAAACAGGTTCTGTGCTGGTTGAGAAAGACTGTGGTAGCCTGAGCCCCACCCACCCGCTCTTCCCAGGGGTGGGACCTCACCTACTGGCCTTTGTGGGCCTGGCTCAGGGCCCTGGGCTCTTAGATGGCCTGGCCTGGCTGTACAGAGGGCGGCTGTGCTGGGAATGAACTCTGTCCGTCCCACTTCCTGTGTCTGGGATAGACTGGGAACATCAGGAGGAGGCACTGTCTGGGTGCTGGTGGGAAGCTGTTATGCAGTCCGATGTTCAAGGAGTACCCAGCCTGACCACCCAGCAGGCCCGGCGTAAGTGAAGGGGACCATAGAGCCCGAGGCAGCCTTTGCCCTCGGGCTTTGGCTGAACTGCAGCCTCACTGGTCCCTTCCCCCATGCCTTTGTGCAGTGTACAGATTACACAACCAAATGCAGCCACTCTGGAGCCTGACTAGGAAGTGGTGGGACGAGCGAGGAGGACCTTAGCGACACTGCTGAGTCTGCTGCCTTCCTAGCAGCTCCCTTGTGGATCCTGGCTCTTCTGTCACCAGTGCCCCTGCAGAACCAGGAGGCCCTGGGCTCTGTAGCTGATGCTGTCCCTCTCTCCCCTCTGCAGCCTCCAGTACCTGGTGAAGCACCATGAGCTGGGAAAAGTAGCTGTGCCAGAGCCCTTGTGGAAGACGAAGGAAGAGCAGGTCTCTGCCCGAGGCTGACTCCACTCACTTCTGTGTCAAGACCAGCTTTTGCCAGGCCCTCTGCCCAGGGAATGGGCCAGTGCTGAGGCGGCTGTCACTGCTAGGGCTCGGTTGGCCACACCATGAACCTGCAGGCCCAGCCCAAGGCCCAGAACAAGCGCAAGCGCTGCCTCTTCGTCGAGCAGGAGCCAGCTCCCAAAGAGCTGCCACAGCCAGTCCGCGTGAAGGAGGAGCAGTACAGCAGCGGGCTTGAGGGTCCGGGCGCCGCCTCCACCTCCCAGCCTGCAGAGCTGCCACCTCCCAGCAGCCTGGCTCTGCTCAACTCTGTCGTGTATGGGTCTGAGCGGGCCCCAGCGGCTATGTTGTCACAGCAAGTGGGCTCTGTGAAGTGGCCCAACTCCGTGATGGCTCCAGGGCGGGGCCCAGACCGGGGAGCCGGTGGGGGTGTCAGTGACAGCAGCTGGCAGCAGCAGCCTGGCCAGCCACCACCTCCTGCCACTTGGAATCGTCTTTCCCTCTATGGTGGACCCAAGGGGAGCCCTCATCCCAGCGTGGGGGCCTCTGCCTACTATAACCACCCTGAAGCACTGAAGCGGGACAAGGCCGGGGCCCCACAGCTGGACCGTTACGGAAATGCAGCACGGCCCATGATGCCTCAGAAAGTGCAGCTGGAGGGAGGGCAGCCTCAGGTGCCCTTGAACTCTTTCCATGCAGCCAAGAAACCCCCCAACCAGACACTGCCCCTGCAGCCCTTCCAGCTGGCCTTTGGCCACCAGGTGAACCGGCAGGTCTTCCGGCAGGGCCCGCCGCCCCCCAACCCTACCGCTGCCTTCCCTGCGCAGAAGCCGCAGCCACAGCCGCAGCAGCAGCAGGCCTCCCTGCCCCAGATGCAGCTCTTTGACAACTTCTACCCCATGCAGCAGCCACCCTCGCAGCAGCCCCAGGACTTCGGGCTGCCATCCGCAGGGCCCTTGGGGCAGCCGCACCTAACCCACCACAGCATGGCCCCCTACCCTTTCTCCCACAACCCAGATATGAACCCAGAACTGCGCAAGGCCCTCCTGCAGGAGGCAGCCCCTCAGCCTGTGCTACCTCAGCCCCAGATGGCCTTTCCCCGTCGCTCCCGCCGCCTCTCCAAGGAGGGGATCCTGCCTCCCTCTGCCTTGGATGGGGTGGGCGCCCAGCCTGGGCAGGAGCCCACGGGCAATTTGTTTCTTCACCATTGGCCTCTGCAGCCGCCACCTCCCGGCTCCCTAGGGCAGCCCCATCCTGAAGCTCTGGGATTCCCCATGGAGCTGCGAGAGTCACAGCTGCTATCTGATGGGGAGAGACTGGCACCCAACGGTCGGGAAAGGGAGGCTCCGGCCACTGGCAGCGAGGAGAGCCTGAGGGCAGGGGCCACAGGCGAATGTGGGCAGGTGCTTCGAGGGGGGGTGATCCAGAGCACAAGACGGAGGCGCCGAGCATCTCAGGAGGCCAATTTGCTGACCCTGGCTCAGAAGGCAGTGGAGCTGGCCTCACTGCAGAGCACTAAGGTGAGAAGAGCACTGTGCCAGATCTGGCCAGGGTGGGGCACAGGGGGACCCCTACTGCAGAGAACCCCTGTGCTCTGAGGCATCTGTGCCTGAGGGAAAGGCGAGGTTTATAAATGTACACAGGACTGGCAAGTAGAACAGTGTGGTGATCTGAAGACAGAGTACGGAGCAGGATCAAAAGGCCAGATCCAGGATGCTAAAAGAGAGGAATAGGGTGGGGACAGGGTTACACAGGGGTTATGTTTGTCAAAATAGTTGGGATGTGACTTAGAATAGGTCTGTTTATAGTATGTAAATTATACTGCAATGAAGTGTGTGTTTAAGAAATGTAATAGTGATAGGGAGAATAAATAGGTGCTTGGAGTTTTTTATATCTGATCACAAATAATTTATCATTAAATCCATTGAGGATGGTTCTGGCATGTGTTCCTGTCTTCTAAGAAGAGGTGAGCCCTGAGCACTGGAACAGAGCCTGATCCCAGAGCCACTGTTTGCCTTTCTGCCATCAAAAGTCGCATTGCCAATGCCTTCAGGGTCAGGCTGCTATGTGGGAGGATCAGAGTTTGTCCTTAGGACACCAGACTCCACTCTTGCTAGGGACCCATGGAAAGATGGGTGCATCTCTCCCTTACTTTTTACCGGGCCACAGCTTCCTTGCTTTGTTTTGCAGAGATTAAAAAAAAAAGCCGGGCGTGGTAGCGCATGCCTGTAATCCCAGCACTCGGGAGGCTGAGGCAGGAGGATTGTTGTGAGTTCGAGACCAGCCTGAGCTACAAAGTGAGCTTAAAGCCAGCCTGAACTGCATAGCGAGACCCTGTCTCAAAAAGACAAAAAAAAAAAAAAAAAAAAAAAAAAAAAATTAAGTGCTACGTCATGTCTCACATTCTGCAGACCAAATGAAACATCTGGGAGCCTCTTGTGGCCTGAGATGGCTTTCTGGAGGCCCCACTGCTCCAGGGTGGAGGAGCTGGCAGAAGAGAGGTTAGAGAGTATTCAGGCTGTGGTAGGAGAGGTGGTCAGAGAAGGGCCAGGTCAATGAAAGTGAGGTCTGCTGTGCGTACTGAGTCCCTGGATTAAATAGTTCAGCAAATCAGGACTCGGCTTCCAAGTCCTGCCTCCCCTCAAACCTTTTTTCCCTAGGATATCAACTGTTCTGAGGAGAAGAGGAAGAGTGTGTTGACTTCAGCTCCCAAGTGTGGGGTGGAGTTTTCTGAGCCATCCTTGGCTGCCAAGCGAATGCGAGAAGACCCGGGGCTGGTGCCCCTCATCATCCCGGTGTCCGTGCCTGTTCGGGCTGTGGACCCGACCGAGGCAGCCCATGGTGGAGGTGTGGATGAGGATGGGAATGATCTGGAGCAGCACCCCACTGAGCACAAGCCATCAGTTATTGTCACCCGCAGGCGTTCCACCCGCATCCCAGGCACAGATGCTCCTGCTCAGGTGAGAGGCTGCATGGGCAGTGTGTACTCAGAGGGCCGAGAGCCCTAGGGAAGCAGGAAAACAGGACAGTGTCAAAGAGTTTCCCAGAACTTGTGGTGATAATATTTTTCTTTTCTAAACCAGACTTCTGGATGAAGGATGAATCAGGTTTATACTCAAAATTGAGACCATCTGGGAAAATGCAGCAAATTTTGACTGGTTGGTTAGGTAGTCCAAGACCCCATGTTTCTAGGATGCACTGAGACACAGAAGTGTTTGTTCTGTCAGGACTGAGATATGTACCCACCAGTGCTGAGGGTTTACCTCTTCTCTTCTTTTACTCATACCATGGTTTTGTGGCAAGAATATTAGATAGGTGTTTATTTGGAATAAGATACTGTATCATTATGAAAGCTTTCTTCTTTACCTTCAGTCCTGTTACCTTCAAAGCCTTCTTCGTCTATACTTAACTTTCTTCTGCTTAGTGTCTGCGTGGTGCCTGTTTCCAATCCTTTTACTTTCTTTTTTTTTTTTCTTTATTCTTCACTTAAGGAATAGTTTTCAAGTGGTATACAGTTGGGATTTAACAAACCCATTGTGGGGGCTGAGGAGATGACTCAGTGGAATAAATGCTTCCCTGGCAAGCATAAGGGCCTGAGTTCAATCTCCAGTTCTGCCAAAAACAAACAAACCCTATTGTGAAAATGTAACAACTTTTGTCTTCTACTTAGAATGTCAATAAAATTTATACTTACTTGTTTTGAAGAAAATTATATATGACATACAAAGTGATGTTTTGATATAGGCTATGCACTATGAATGGCTAAATCAAGCTAATTAACAGATTTATTAGCTCAGACATTTTCCCCCTGATACTAGGATTTTAGAGCCTTAGAGCTATAGCCCTTAAATTTTTTTTTTGTTTTAAAAGTTTGAGCCAGGGTTTTGTTAAGTCATCAAGCTGTACAGGTTGGGTTCAGACTTTTGGTTCTCCTACCTAAACTTCCCAGGGCACTGAGATGACAGGCATGTGGCGTGTATATGTTTTTTGTGTGGTGAGAACATTCTAAGTTTGCACTTATGCATTTCTAAGCATTTGTACGTTGTTACTAATGAAAATTACCATGTTGCTCACTAGGCCTATTGAACTTATTCTTCCTAACTAAAATTATGTTTTGGACTGGGGAGATAGCTCAGCAGTCTAAGTGCTTGCCTGGTAAGTGCAAGGACCCTGGCACCATATGCTACACTGGCCCTGTGCCAAGCTGGCCACTGAAACAGGGCTGGGAAGGCTGAAAACAGGAGGATCACTGAGTCTGAGCTACATAGTGAGAGCCTGCACTAGATAGATGATAGATAGATAGATAGATAGATAGATAGATAGATAGATAGATTTTTTTAAATATTTAAAAAAATAAAATTGTATTTCCTTTGGCTAACAGCTTCCCAGTCCATACTCCAAGCCCCAGGCCTTGGTAGTAAACACCATTCTACTTTCTGCTTCCATGAGTTCTACTTTTAAAGATCCTACTGCAGTGTTACTGATACGCCTGAATTGAAATCTGCCATGGGCCGTTAGCTTTTCTTGCTTTCCTAGGCTGTGTCCCTTCCTTCTCCCTCCTGCTGGTATTCCATTTTTCCACTTGCTAATAGATATATCTCAGTGTTTCTCTTTAGTGATCACTGAGGCAGGCTCTCACCTACAGAAAGAACCCAATTCTACAGAAAGGGATCCGAGTGACTTATTTTCTCAGTTCCTTACTGTGGCTAGGTACTGTTTGTATGCATAAGGAAAGTGTGAGCTTCTACACAGTGAAGGCTGTAGGACTTGGGGCTGAATGGCCCGGATGAGAAGACCACTAGAGATTGCGAACATGCATCCTCAACTCACTGGAGTCTCGGATAAGCCAGTATCTTTACCTCTTCCTAGATAACACAGAGTTCCTGCAAGGTCTCAATTCTATTTGCACTGCTCTTTCACTTACAGGATTATTGAAAAGCATTTTCATTTAACATCAGTAGGACATTATGACATTTTTATTCTATTTGGTCGCTACTTAATTTAGGTTTACCCCCAACATTTGCTTTTGTTGTTCATTTCCTCTCCTGCTTGGATCGCTTGTGTACTGCTCAAGAGTGTCCTTTAGTGTGTCTAGCTGGATTCTGCTAAGAATTGATCTTATTCATCTTTGGTTATTTAAAAGTGTTTTTGTTTCATCATTTTTGAGGGGTAACTGCTCAGTGGTGAATCCTAGATTTGTAGTTACCTTCTTTTGGCCCTTAGAAGGTGTCACTCTGTTGCCTTCTTAGTGTTAAAAATTGCTAAAAGCTATGTTGTTCTTTAAATATAAGGTGCCTTTGTTGTTGCTTTCAAGATTTGAGTGTGTTTTGCTTGTTTGGTAAAAAAACTCTTTGATTTTCAGCAATTTTGCTGTTGTCCCTATATATATTTTTATCCTGTTTAGAGTTTATAGTGCTTCTTAAAATTTTGTATTCCATTTCTTTTCCCCTGCAAAGCCCCAGTGTTGTTAGGCCTTTATTTTGTATCCCCTTACCCAGCCTGATCCTCAGTGCAGACACCACCACCCTTGGCAGGCCTGAGCGCTGACCTAAAGCCCTGTGATAGGTAGCGGATGGGTTAGCTCTGGGTTTGCAGCTCCTGCGTCCCAGTCTGTGGAGGTTTTTACTGTGCTGTGGGGGAACATTGTTAGTGTCCCTTCAGGTATTTTCCTTTGTATCATAGCTATGTTCAATCATTTGTTAAAGCAGAATGGCACAGTGAGTGTATGGTTCACTCACTGTCACACAACTATCATCAAAATAGCACCAATCTTGTTTCATCTGGGCCTGTTCTTTTCCCACTCCTGGATTATTCTGAGGCACAACTCAAACACTATCATTTCATTCATAAACACTTTAGTTTTTATCTGAATAAGACAAAATGTGTACATATGGTCTTTTTGTTTCTTTTTCTTTTTAACATAATCTCATTACCATTATCATACTCAAAGAATTTTTGTCAGTGGGCTGGAGAAATAGCTCAATGGCATAAGCGCATGCCTGGCAGGTGGGAGGTCCTGAGTTCAATCCCAGGTACCACCAGAAAAAAAAAAAAAAAAGAAAAAGTCAGATATCCAGAATTATTTATTTATTTATTTATTATTTTTGGTGCAACTGGGGTATGAACTCAGGCCCTGTGCTTACCAGGGAAGCACTTATTCCACCTAGCCATCTCCCCAGCCCTATCCAGAATAATTTAAATGCCTTATCATAAAACTACAATCAAGCCAGGCGTGGTGGCACATGCCTGTAATCCCAGCACTTCGGAGGCTGAGGCAGGAGGATTGCTGTGAGTTCAAGACCAGCCTGAGCTACAAAGTGAGCTTAAGGCCAGCCTGAACTACATAGTGAGACCCTGTCTCAAAAAGACAAAAAAACAAAAACAAAAACAAAAAAACATAATCAGTTACAGCTGGCTTCGGTTTTTTTTTAATTTTTTGTGCAGCAAGGGGGAGCTGCCTTAGCCTTATTGTGTCTGTCTGTCTGTCTGTCTGTCTCTCTCTCTCTTTCTGTTTGGGAGATTGAACTCAGGACCCTGAGCTTGCCAGGCAAGTGCTTATTCTATTGAGCTATCTCCCTGGCCCCTTTCTTATGTAATCATTATTGCTCTTCTACAGACAAAAGAATGAATATTCTCATTTCATCTAATCCCTTAGAGAGCACATAGGGGCCAAGGTCCTGGTCTGGGCCTTCTGTAAGAGGTGTTTTGGTGGCTGGAGCCTCAGGGAGAAGGAACTGGATTTTGCCCCCAGGCACCGTGACCAGCCTTGCCCGTGGTACTCAGCAGCCAGGAGGGCTTGTAGCTGCTCACCTGGAGGGCTGTAAGGGCTAAGGCAGGAGGCCTCCGTCGCCTTGGGCCTTGCTCTCTATTCCGTGGGGTATACACCAGGGATGAAGGCAGGGAGAAGTCCAGGGCAGCAGATCTAAGGTTCTGAGAGCAAGTTCTACATGCTAGCGTTTCTCCTCCATTTTGTGATCCCTCCCTCAGCTTGGGTCATGGCGTACAGTAGCTGCTGCTACCAAGTGCAGAGCCTGGAGCCTAAGCAGTGATAACAGCAATGTTTATGAATTACTGTGCACCAGGGAGCTTTCTCACTGCTTTACACGTATCATTTCACTTGGGTTTTACAGCTCCTGTATTTCCTAGGTATGCACTATTTTCATAGCAGAAATGAAGGTGTGTGAATCTGGGTGAGGTCGCACATGCCTACAATGTCAGTGCTCTGCGGGCTGAGGCAGGAAGATCACAATCTGAACCCAAACTAGGCAGTTTAAGCAATTTAGTTAGTCCTGTCTCAAAAATATAAGAGATGGCCAGGAATTTAGCTCAGCATGAAGGCCCTGGGTTCAAGCCCTAGGTTTTTTTTTTGTTGTTGTTTTGGGGTTTTTTTGAAGATGCACACAGAAATTGTATAATTTTAAGTGGCAGATGAAAGTGATAGATTCCAACCCAAGCAGTCCAGCTTGGCAGCCAGGGCCCTTCCCCACTGTTCCTGCTCTGCAGTGCTGTGCAGGGGTGAGGAAGTGACCTGGGGCTAAACTCCAAGCTATGCATGTTTTCTGCATTTTTATAGAGTTGTTTTTTTTTTTTTTAAAGGTAGAAGAGAAAGAAGAGATAGCAGAGACCTCCTGTAAGCCACAAGGCCTAGAATATTTACTGTCGGGGCCTTTCTAGAAAAGATTTGTTGAGCTCTGCCTGCTAGGAGTGCAAAGGGCTTTACGACTGCCCTCCTCTCGGGCCTGGCGCGAGGGTGCTGTGGGCCAGTTTTCTGCCCAGGGCTGAGCCAGCCTTGATCTGTCCCCTCCTCCAGGCTGAGGAACTGCATGGCAGGTTGGAGGGGGAGCCTTCTGTGCGAAAGCCAAAGCAGCGGCCGCGGCCCGAGCCCCTGATCATCCCCACCAAGGCTGGCACGTTCATCACCCCTGCCGTGTACTCCAACATCACCCCGTACCAGAGCCACCTGCGCTCTCCTGTGCGCCTGGGCGACCACCCCTCTGAGCGCAGCTTTGAGCTGCCACCATACACGCCGCCCCCCATCCTTAGCCCCGTGCGGGAAGGCTCCGGTCTCTACTTCAATGCCATCATCTCCACCAGCAGCGTCCCGGCTCCTCCGCCCATCACGCCAAAGAGCGCGCACCGCACCCTGCTCCGTTCCAGTGAGTAAGGCTGCCTCCTTCTTGGCCTTGGCAGCTGGGCCTTGGCATAGGGGCACGGGGCAGGGTTGCGGCTTAGCCTGGGGTGCTGCTCGGATTGGGAGCACGGACCCTGCTGTCTGCTCTGAGAAGAAAAAGTTGTCCTATCACAACACTGGGGTGGGCCCGGAATGAGGAGTCGGGGATGAGGAGTCGGCCTTGCAGCTGGGCTCAGGTCCCTGTCCTACCATTTGCTGTCATATCCTCTTGCACAGGTCATTGAATTCTCTGTGCTTTGGTCTCTTCAGGATTGAAAAGGGGATTAGTAATCTTGGTTGATAGTGAAATGGCCAATATTCTGCCACTAGGGAATGCATCAGTGGCAGTTTCCTGTGGTTTAGCCTCCTAGGGATGTGGTGAGGGCCAGCGCAGGTTGGTCTCATGGACCTCTTGCATGGTCAATCCTTTTGGACAAGAGTAATTTTGGAAAAGTTTGGCTGGCCTGATGGGTGTATTGCAGAAGAATGTTGCCCATTTCACAAAGTGGTCATAGGGATGGGGGAGACCTAGCTCTTATGGTGGTGAAAAGGGCCGAGTGGCAGCAGCTGCGGGGCTTTTTATCCGCTCAGCTCTGAACGTGCTCACCCTCGTACAGCCCTCGGGTGCCCTCTGCTGCCTGTAGGTGGGAAGAGGCTTGCCCTACCCTGACTGCTGTGGTCTCCCTGGGAAGCTTCTGCTCTCACCGGCTCCGCAGGTAGTCACCGCAGAGCGGAAGAGATCGGTCTGGCCGACCATCACTCCCTAAGGAACGTTCGGAAGCAAAGTCTTGACCTGGGACCCCGTGATCTGTTCTAGAGAAAGCGCAGTGCAGGGTCAGTAGGAAGTTGATGCGAAAGCTAGCAAAAGCCAGCAAGGTGGGACCAACAGTCCCAGAGTGAAGGTGACACTGAGCTGCAGGCCTGCAGAGGGCGGGCCGGGTGAGGACAGCAGGAGGGAGGGGTGGGGCCTGAGCCCAGTGGGACTGGGGAGGGAGGGGCTCCAGGGCCCTGGGGCAAAGCGAGATGGGACTGCACAGGGCAGGAGGGGGGGGAGGATCCTCCTTGCTCGGGATGGGGGAGGTGGAGATGGAGGAGTGCCCTTGAGCAGGCTTGTGGGTGTTTATCCCACGTTGCAGACAGCTGTTGGCAAAGGTGATTTTTTTTTTTTTTTTTTTAAAGGAAGTGGCTTAATCTTGGGGGGGGGGGCTATCAGAAGATTAGCTTGGAAGAAACTGAGGTAGAATATCCAGAGAGGAAGTGAGATGATAGTTACCAAACACTTCCTTTGTGTGTCCAAAGTTTCAACCTCTTCACTAGAAAACCGCAGCTTAATGCTGACTTCAGTAGCGAAGGAACTCTTGGGAGCAGGGAGTGAGCACTGCAGATTGCCAGCTGCTGGGGATTTTTGTTTGTTTTTGAGACAGGGTCTCCCTGTGTAGTTCAGGCTGGCCTTGATTCAGTATGTAGTTAAGGGTGGCCTTGAACTCTGAGGATCCTCTTGCCTCAGCCTCCCCAATGCTGGAATTATAGGTATGCACCACTACCTTGGCCTACCTGATGTTTCCTGGTTGCCCAGCTCTGTTCTTTATTTCATTCCCCTCCATGTTAAGGAGACAGAAATAGTCCCTTTTGCAGGTGTGAAAACTGAGGCACCCAGATATTTAGTCTAAGGCCTGAGTCATCGCAGCAGGCTGCAGAGCTGGGACTCAAATGCCTGAGTTCTGAGTGCTCTCTGAGTCACAGCTGTGACTTGTGCATGGGTTGCAGCTACCCAGGGAGAGGGTGCTTTGTTGAGAGGAGGAAGGTGCCGCTTACCAGCCTACTCTGTCCCATAGACAGCGCTGAAGTCACCCCACCTGTCCTCTCGGTGATGGGAGACGCCACCCCTGTGAGCATCGAGCCGTAAGTGCTGCCTGACTAGGGCCGCAGTGGGAGGTTACCCAGGTGGGCCCCATGCATGCAGCTGGGCTTGGGAACGAGAGAAGGTCTCAAGAGCCCCCTGGAGTCAGCCCAGACTTCGCTGTCCTTCCTGGTCTACATGGACATTGTAGGGGAAGAAAAGGAGCAGCTCTGCTCGAATTTGTCGCTGGATGGGGTCTGAGAGACTCTGTCTGCCCATGCAAGCAGCTCCTCCTTTTGCCAGCCTGTGGGGGTGCCAGGTGCCAGGCTGTTCTCAGTCTTCCAGAAGCCATTTCCTGCATTCAGCTTCTGCCACTTGCCCCTCTTAGTCCAAACCCCACCCCCAGAGAAAGTCAGGCCCATGAAGTAAGGCCTCACTCCAGCCCCTCCCTGCTGCAGACGCATCAACGTGGGCACCCGTTTCCAAGCAGAAATCCCCTTGATAAAGGACCGTGCCCTGGCAGCTGCAGACCCTCACAAGGCAGACCTGGTGTGGCAGCCCTGGGAGAACCTAGAGGGCAGCCGGGAAAAGCAGCGGCAAGGTGAGTGGTGGCCTGAGGCAGGCAGGTGGGTGGGTACGTGGGTGCATGCAGCACTGGCCCTGAATGTAATTCCCCTCCTGCCACCCATGCTCCTGCGAGTCCAGTGGAGGACCTGCTGACAGCTGCCTGCTCCAGCATCTTCCCTGGCGCCGGCACTAACCAGGAGCTGGCCCTACACTGCCTACATGAGTCCCGGGGAGACATCCTGGTAAGAGCCCTGCTGGTACAGGGAGGGTCCCACTGGAAGCTGGCAAGAGCCCTGCTGGTATAGGGAGGGTCCCACTGGAAGCTGACATAGCTGAGTGTGTAGGAGGGCTTGATCCAGGTGGGAATGGGAACCACTTGGCCCGACAGAAGGAGCCCTGGTTCTAACGTCTGCATTTTGGTATACAGAATCCTCCTGTCCATCCCCAATCCTTGATTTTCTGTCAGCAGGGTCCCCTGTGAGACAGGACTATTACTGAGGGCCTTCTGTTATGCAGCCTGCCTTGGGGACTACGTTTCCCTTAGGAGACCCCAATTGCTGAGCTGCCCACCTGCCATGCCTCTCCCATCCTCCCAAACCTCTGGTCCTCAGCAGTGCAGGCAGCAAGAGGAAGTACTCGCTCTGCCCTGGGACTTGAGGCCTCTGTATTGTGCCTGGGCCTATGCTTCAGCCCACATTCAGACCTTAGCCATGGCCTTGTCTTCTCCCATTTTCCTCCAGGAAACTCTGAATAAGCTGCTACTGAAGAAGCCCCTGCGGCCCCTCAGCCACCCGCTGGCAACTTATCACTACACAGGTGGGCCTGGCCAGGGTGGGCCTGTGACCCGAGTTTCCTGGGGTCTCTAGCATCAGGGGCCCTGCTTGGTGCTGACCCTCAGCACTGGGTGAGGGCAGGGAATGGTGGATCCGCCAAGAGCCAAATGAAGGAACTGGTACCAGTACTGGGTGGCTCTCAAAGGGACTCACATTCCCTAAAGGGGAGGGAACGAAAGAAGTGAGCAGGTGGGAACTTAGCTGGGCAAGAAGCCTGGGTCACAGGTGTGAGATCAGGAGCCCACATTGGCCTCAGGTACCCAGAGCTTAGCGGGTCCCTGGAGCACATGGCCCATTCTGCACTTTATAAGGGACTTTAGCCAAATCACATCATTCTCAAAGCCACTGTCCCTGATCCCTGCTATTGCCATATTTTGTCTGTATCTGAGAGAACCAAGGGCTTCACCTCCACTGCTATTCTGTCCTTACCACACTGGGGGGGGGGGGGGGGGGGGGGGGGGGGGGGGGAGGGGCTGGATCCTAGTTCCTATTTCACAAGCAAGGAGAGGGAGGAGTCAGCACTGAACGCTGCAGAGACCTGTGAGGATGCCTCGCACTTGCAGCTGGTCAGAATCTCCCTGGCGCTCATGGGCCTCCCTCCTTCACACCCTGGTTCCTCCTTGGCCCCATAGGCTCTGACCAGTGGAAGATGGCTGAAAGGAAGCTGTTCAATAAAGGCATTGCCATCTACAAGAAAGATTTCTTTCTGGTGCAGAAGCTGGTAAGTTGGCTGTTGCTGGGCTGTGAGGGCCAGCATTTGCCCACAGGCCTTGAGACCCCTGTCGGTGTGTGGCACTGAGTTGCTGACTATGCCTCCTAAGAAGTAGTCAGGTCACTGTCCCCAGGTAACCTCGACACAGTTTTATAAACATTCCAAGAAGAGGAAAAGCCTGGCCTTCTCTTGTTGGTTCTGAGTCCCTTTCTAGCTTTGGGTGGTTTGGCCACGCTCTGGGTCTCAGTCTGTACAGGGGTCTGGTGTCACCCTTCACATAGGTGGGAAGATAAGATGGGAATAAGGACCAAGAGCTGTTCCTCTAGGGAAGTGGAGGAGGAAGTCACTGCAGGGTGATGGGGCTGACAGGTGGCCAGTGCCTCCTGCTGCCCTGGGTGACTTCTGCCTGCTTTCTGCAGAGCCAGGGCTCCCTTCTAGTCTTAGTGGATGTGCCCAGGTTCACCTCCCATACTCTTTTGGAAGAGAACAGGGCTTTGTGTCTCTTCCAGCTCCATCTCACAAAACTGGGCTGTGGGAAGAGCTCACCAAGGCAAACGAGCTTCCGAGAACCACTGTTTGCTGTTGGGTGGCAGATTGTGTTAGGATTGCCTTAGGCATTGGATGGAATACCACCAAGTTCTCTCTTGAGGGTTCAGTGAAGGGGACAGTCATTTGTTGTATTTTAATAATACTCTCCCCAGATTAGTTGCTTTCACCAGGAAGTCCTTGTGGTGTAATTCACTGAGGTGCTCCAACACCTAATGTAAGGAGCACATCAGCGGTCAAATCAATAACCCAAGACAATAGTTGGGGAAAGTGTGGTGGTATAATTAGCAAATGTGAGCCTGAGCCATTCCCGTGAGATGAAGTACATGTGCTCCTCACAGCAGGCCCCAGTGACCCTGGTGCTCCTGGACATGGGCAGAGCTGGGTGTGGGCAAGGAGTTTACAAAAACCCTTGCATGGGAAGTAGTCCAGAGACAAAACCCAGTGGCCAAGCAAATCTATGAAATGGGACAGCTTAAAATGGCAAGCTATGAAGTCTGAAGTTGCCTTATCTCATTGTATTTGTACAACCAAAACTAAAACCGAAAGGAGGGGGACTTGCTAAGGCCATAGCCATTTGTGGCAGAGTTAAGAAGAAGACGTGGGTCTTCTGCCACCTCTCCAGGCCTCCCAGGGATTTCCTATAAGCTTCCTTTTCCATCTGTCTGGACCTGCACCTGGATCACACATGTCTATTGCCAGTTTGCGGCTGATTTTAGTGTGGTTGATGCCCAGACTTTTCCTCTAATTTTTTTAACTGGAAAAGTTTCATACTCACAGAAAAATGGAAAGAACATTGCAATAAACACCTTTGACCCTTCACTTAGATTTATTATTAGCACTGCCCCCTTTTTTTCTGTCTACACCTAAACATATACACATAAACACACAACTATTTTCCTTTCTCCATTTTAGTTAATAATGATAAATTACAGATAGACTATTTTGTGACTTAACAGATTTCAGTGTGTGTTTCCTAAAAACAAGGGTTATTTTTCAAAAAGACCATAGTATCATAAACAAGTTACGTGAATTTTTTTTATTTTATGTATTTATTATTATTATTTTTAAGTTTCATGAATTTTAAACAGACACAGTGACCCTCCCTAGCAGGCAGTGCATCACTAGTCACATCTCCGCAGCAGCTCCAGTGCTCTCTCACCTTTCTTTCTTGGTGTCAGTAGTGCTGAAGCCCTAATTTCAATGCATTGATCGGGTTTGTGGCAGAGTAGGCACTGGAGAAATGACTGCATTTCCTGGGTATCCTTCGTTTTGAGGGCCTAACGGTGAAAGGGAGCATGTAGGAAGGAGGAAGGCTGGCCTCTTTCCAGGCAGGTGAGCCAAGCCAGTGGACTCTAACCTCAGTTTTGGCTTCAAACCAGATCCAGACCAAGACAGTGGCCCAGTGTGTGGAATTCTACTATACCTACAAGAAACAAGTGAAAATTGGTCGCAATGGGACTCTAACCTTTGGGGACGTGGACACAAGCGATGAGAAGACAGCCCAAGAAGAGGTTGAGGTGGACGTTAAGGTGATTTCCTTTTCCAGCCCCTACTGTCTAGAGCCCAGCAGGGTCTGCGGAGAGCAGGCAGAGGAGAACGAGGTCTCTAGAGCCCACAAGAGCTGACTTCCCTAGCCCAAGCCCTCTGAGCTCTCCTCTGTAATAGACAATGGAGTCACAGTAATTAAGCATGACATGGGCTCAGAATGTTAGAGAACTTACCACAGTGTCTGTATCACTATCTCCTGTTGTCTCTTCATAGCAGACCTCTAGCACTGCTTCCCAAACTTCAGTCATTCTTGCGACACCTTTGTGATTTCTGCTCTATCCGCACCATACCACGTCACCATTCCTATTTTTGTTATGTCTGCGTGCCACTCACTTGTGCTATTACTTAATATTTTTCTTTATGTTGATCCAACTGCACTCAAAGAGAAGCTCTAGATCACAATCATGAATAGAAAACCACTATTGTTTCTCATAAATAGAAGGAATTGGTAAGAATAAATGTATATGAAAGCCAATCACTGTTGCCAAATTCTAGTTAGATGTTGTGTTACCTGCTAGGGTTCTGAGACTGAAGCCTGATCTCTCTTTGGTAAGGAAATTACCAGGTCTGCAGAAGCATAAAAGACATATTAATACCACCCTGAGACTTGGTACTTGACCTAACCAGTACTGAAAGGAGACTGGTCTTTAATTCTGTATCCCTGTATCTGTCTAAAATACCATCTCAGAGTTAGAGGTTCACCTGCTGCGCTAAGACGGAGTGATTTGCTCCCCATTTTGCAGATGGAAAGGGAGTGGAGACATAGAAAGTATTACAGAGATAGCTCGGAATTGGAGCTCAAGGCTCCAGTCTGGCTTACCAGACCATTCTGCCTGAGGATGTGTCCTTCAGGTCCAGGAGGTCAGGTGGCTTGCGTTCCCTCACTGCCCTCATCTTGAGCACTCCAGGTCTCAAGACAGTCTTTTGGCCAGGGAGATGGCTCAGTGGAATAAATGCTTCCTTGGCAAGCGCAAGGGCCTTAGTTCAATCCCAGATTCTACCCCCCTCCCAAAAAAAAAGACAGTCTTTTGCCCCCAGGGAGACCAGCCAGGGGAAGGCTACAACCTGAACCAGGCCAGCAGGACAAGTAGGGGCTCCCGAGCCCTGTCTGGGTCAGAGTTAGAGCACTTTTGCACTGTGACCGAGCATGTTCTTATCCCCCATAGACTTCCCAGAAGTTCCCGAGGATATCTCTTCCCAGAAGAGAGTCCCCAAGTGAAGAGAGGCTGGAGCCCAAGAGTGAGGAGAAGGAGCCCAGAAAGGAGGGGGAGGAAGAGGTCCCAGAAATCCAGGAGAAGGGGGAGCAGGAAGAGGGGCGAGAGCGCAGCAGGCGGGCAGCTGCTGTCAAAGCCACGCAGACACTCCAGGCCAATGAGGCGGTAAGTGAGCCCCCACCTCCATTCCCAGAGCCCAGTGCTAGAGGGCAGACAGGAGCATGGTGGCAGTCCTCATTGTCACAGCAGTGGAAAGTGCACCAGGTGCTTCATGCTGTTAGCTTGTTTAAGCCCTATAACTCTTATGAGGTAGGGACTATTATTAATCACATTTTACAGATGAGGAAATTGAGGCTCAAGATAACACAGCTAGAGCCGGGCGTGGTGGCGCATGCCTGTAATCCCAGCACTTGGGAAGCTGAGGCAGGAGGATTGTTGTGAGTTCGAGACCAGCCTGAGCTACAAAGTGAGCTTAAGGCCAGCCTGAACTGCATAGTGAGACCCTGTCTCAAAAAGACAAAAAAAAAAGCACAGCTAATAGCTTGAGGTCAGGCTGCTTTTTTATTTTGCACTGTGAAGCTTCTGGTTCTGAGATTTGGAGGAAAAGAGCTTTGTGAAAACCCATTATGTGGGAGACTGAGAAGGCATTCAGGAGCCATGGTTCAGTCCTCTGCCCACCTCACATGGGCTGTCTCCTGCCCGCCAGTATCTGAAGTGGAGCTGAGACCCTGGCCCCTCACACACATTCTCTGCAGAGTGCTTACACTTCCATTATCTCAGATTCTCGCAGAAACCCTGTACTCTGCTGAGCCCAACTTTGCAGAGGAGATACTTGGGTTAGAGATGCCAGGTGACTCACCTGCGGTCACACCCCAGGTCCTTGACTCCTGGTGCAGTGTTCTGTCTAACACAGGCCAGGCCAGGAAGTGAAACTTCTGGTTAGAGGTGCCCTTGCCCTGGAGAACTCTCCCAGGAGGGGGAGGGCGGGAATTTGGACACAAGCTGAACACAGCTGTTTGCTCTTTTCTGAGTCTGGCTGTCTGCACCAGAAGCTCTGTGCCCTGTATCTACACCATTGAGTTCTGCAGACTGTGTGAACACTTTGCTCTAAAGGTTGACCCAGAGCGCACTGAGGGTCCGTCTGGGCCCTCTCTGGCTGCATCATGTGTCCTCTCTGCTCTGACACCTGCTCTTTCCCTCTGTCTTCCTCTCTGTGCTCTGTGTGCTCAGCGAGTGACCTGCATGGCTGCACCTGGCTGAGGCCAAGGCCCAGAGTTCTCCTTGGGCAGGAGTCTTATATATCAACTTCTGTGTCCTCGGCACCTGTCACATCACCCAAACTTGATTTTCTTTTAATGGCTTAAAGCCCAGCAGCTTTGTAAACAGTAGGGCTGGAGTGGTCCAGGATTAAGTGGGCCTCTGAGGAGGCACTGAGGGCCCATTACTGGATGGATTGGAGTGGGCGCGAGGTGATTATGTGGCAGGAAGGCGTGACCTTTGAGGGCCCATATTCCCGAGATTGCAGAATCCTGGATCCCTGCTTCCTGAAGCACTCAACTCTCCTTGTTGATTTCCTGCAGGCCAATGACATCCTCATTCTGCGGAGCCATGAGTCCATTGCCTCCGAGTTGGAGCCAGCAAGTGGCCAGGCCTCCGAGAAACCAAGGGAGGGGCCAGGGAAGTCTCGAAGAGCGCTGCCCTTCTCAGAGAAGAAGAAAAAAATAGAGGCATTTAGTAAGACCCAGAACCAGGAGAACACTTTTCCTTGTAAAAAATGTGGCAGGTAAGATCTGGCCCTGTCACTGCACTGGGGTGGGAGGGGCTACAGGGAGGTCTTAGTGTGTTTTCTGATTGGCTCAGTGGGTTTCCAGGGCAGTGACATCATCAGGGGCAGCTTTAGACTGGGTGGTGCAAGCTTGAGAGTGAGGGTGGGCCAATGGGGAAGCTGCAGATCTGGAAGGCCAGGCGCACCCTCACCCACACCCAGGGGTGCTGGGCCTGGCAAGCTCCTTATCTGGGTCTTTCCTGCCCCACTGCAGGGTGTTCTACAAGGTGAAGAGCCGCAGTGCCCACATGAAGAGCCATGCGGAGCAGGAGAAAAAGGCTGCAGCCCTACGACAGAAGGAGAAGGAGGCCAAGGAGGCCGCAGCTGCCCTGCACTCGCAGCAGGAAAGCGCTGGCGACAAGGGCTGAGTTCACCCAGAACTTTGAGGGCAGAGTGTCATGTGGACATTTTTCAGCAAAACAATTAGACAATGAAATAAACAGCTTTATTTCTTTATAAAGGCCCCAGGAGCAGTGTTAAGGGCTGCAGGATCCAGTTCTCTTTGCCTCTGGTCTTTGGGACTGACTGAGTGTGCTGGTCATCCTGGGGGCTGCTGGGAGTGGCCCTGACCTGGTAGCCTCCACGCAGAGTGGCCTCAGCCCCTTTCTCCAACTTCCAGGAAGCCGCCTTGGCCAGCCAAGCACAAGCTCAATCCGTTGCAGCGTTATTTCCCTACCCCAGAGGATCTGGAAGGCTGCAGTAGGCCTTGCCCCACGCCCCAAGCAAGGGACTCCCTTGGAGGGCATGTGGCATCCCTGCAGACAGTGTCTAGGCCTGAGCTGCTCGGGTGACTGTCTCTTCAGGCCACAGCCTCACCTCATGGGGAACCCCACCAGGACAGGTGCTGGTCTGCACAGCTCTCAGCAGTGCTGGAGAAGTGGCCACTGTTCTGTCCTCGCTGTCAGCCTGCTCCAGGGAAGGAACCTCCAGAGGCTGCAAGCTGGAAGCCGGAGCCACATGTGAGCTTTGGACGAGCCCCTCCTGTTTCCCACCCTCCTTTTTGCCAAATACCTTTGGGCCATTGAGGCTGCTAAGGGAGCTTAGCCTCAAGCAGGTCCTCAAGCTGGTGCCAGCTCCCAGCTTGCCTCTGCCCTGCCCTTAGTAGCTCCCACTTCACTACCCCATCCCCCACCCTCTTTGATCCCCAAAGCTCAGCACCCCCTACTGCGCTGGAGATTTCTGGGTCCTTCCTGGGAGAGGAGGTTTCCTGACTAGATTGGACAGGAGTCTCTGTTCTTTGACTTGTGTCATTTGGGAGCTATTTATTTATTTTTAATATTTAATTTTCAACATCCTCTCAGGGACCAGGGGCCTCCTGCTTTTCAGAGGCCCAAGTGCATTTATCCCCAAATCAGGCACCTTCTCCACACCCCAATTCCCCAGGCCCTAGGGTCCCTCTTCCTATTGCTGTGGAATTTCTGGCCACCAATGGGAATGACAACAGCCCTGAAAAGAGGCCAGGAAGGTGGAGGGCGTCCCTAAAGCCACACAGAGACTAGCAGGCGGGAGGGAGATCAAAGGCAGTTTCTGTTGCTCCTCTTTGATACTTTGAATTCGCCTGGGGGAGTTGGCAGAAGGCTGGAATTTCAGTTCTGTTTACCAGGCCTGCACACTGTAGCTCGCAGAAGCCATATTTGGCCTAGGATCCTGGGAGTGAGGCAGCCCGAAGCTTCACTTGGCAGTCTCATGGGGAGCCTGAGTTAGTTTTTCTGATGTCATTACTTGGCTTTAGTTGTGCAAAAGAAATTCTAAGTGAGTGTGCATGTGTCAGGCAGCATCCTTGGGCCCCCTGGATTCATCCTTCTGACGCCTAGGAGATAGCCTAAAGATACCATGTCAGTAACTGGGAATGGAGAGGGAGTTTTGCATTTAAACTATGCACTAGGAGATATTTTTACATTAGCTTATGCATTAGTAAGGATTCCATAAGACCCAGCTGTGAAGGTAGCAAATCTAACCCCCCCAGATTTGTAGACAGCTGCTCAGATCTCCAGCACCCCCTTAGTTTCTTCCATGGGTGTCTATTGGTTCCACGTCCCATGATTGCAGAAATCTGACGGACCCTGAGGAGGGCAGCGAATTCTGGTTCTCTTCCAAGTACGTGTATACTATGAGTGCCTTCGCAGCTTTGCCCCAAAGTGCTACTTAGGCTTCCCAAGGTTTTTTCTATTCTGCATTTGGTTTCAGGCCCCTTGATGAGCGTATAATAACAGAACCTCCTGTAGTCCCAGGAGATACTTCTGTTCACTGGTAGCATCTAGAATTTGGATTTTTTTTTTTTTTTTTTTTTTTTTTTTTTTAAGTAAGTGATTCGACTCTTTTAAGCTCAGAGACCAGACTAGGCAAATGTAGCAAAGGAAAGTCAAGCTGGTACCTCCTGGTCCCACCGCATCAGAGCCACGTTTTGAGAGCCTGTGTTCAGAATGCATTTGTATCTGGAGTATGATGTGAGAAATGTTTAGAGGACAGATCTAGTTGTCCACTTGTGGTGACCACTGCAGGTGACCACTCAGCAAAGTCCATGCAGCCATAGAAGCTGGCATAGGTATATCCTTAATGGTGCTTTCTCCCTATGAATATATTAGGCTTGTCTTTTGTTGTTTCCCCCTCCTATTGAGAGCTCTTTGCTTTAACATTTTAAACTGCAAACAGCCCCAGCTTTATTAAATCCTCCCCACACCATGTTATCACTTCAGTCTCCCAGCCTCCTTCACATTCAGTTAAAAGGTATGAAACTGACCCGAGTGCCTGGTGTCTGTACCATTTCTGAGGCCTCTTACCTGAGGAGACAGTGCCGTCCTCACTGTGCCCCATGCCTTTCACAGCCCCTTCCTGGCTGAGGTGCACACCTGCCTGCTCCTCTGACACCCACACCCCCTGGCACAGAAGTCCTGTGCTGCTGGTGTCTAAAGGGACTCCCTGCAGTAGCTGCCTCAGTGACCTCATCTCTCATGAGAGAGATTAAGATGGAGGAACGCCCACAGACTCATGCCTCAGCTGTCTAAGCATTTTCACTGGGGTTCACTTTTCTGGGCTGTTATTTATTATCAGACTGGCAAGCCCAGCTCCTTAGGTTTACAGGAGTACGCGTATTTTTACAATTCAGTAGTGTCTGCACCACATTTGGCTGCATTAATATTTGTCTCTGATTAACAATTTGCAGCTGTTTCACCTTTTCCTTACTCGTCTCAAAACTGAAGGCCTTGATGGAGGGGACAGAGCACAGGAATAGCCTTGACAGTCTGTAATTATTGTACAGATATTTTAATAGCATATAAATAAGTATATTCCTTTTATTTTGAAACAGAAAAATCAGACACTGCCTTTTGTGTGTTTGTTGCCTGTGGCACCCTTTTTTAAAAGACTGTTACATAGTAAAATAGTGTACATATATAAATATATACATAATATTACCTCTTTTGCTGTACAGTTGTGATAGACCAGATGGAAGATTTTTATTTTTTGTGTGCTTTTTATAAAAAATTAATACACTAAAGAATCTTGCGGATGTGATTGTAATGTATCTATGTAACTTATTTACTTTTGAATGTTCTTCTGTATCTTTAAACCTTTTATTAAATAAGGTTCTAAAACCTCAGAGTTGAATGTAGTGTTCTTTTAGGGGAATTTTCACTGTCTAGGAGTGACATAAGTAGGTCTTGTTTCAGAGGCACATCAGGTAACATTTTTCAGCCATATTGATGTTGTTTCACTTACTGTCACTAAGGCCAGAACAGGGAAAATACGTTTGTCCGACTAGAAAGACGTTGGAGCAGACACAGATCTTGTAATTTACCAGACTAATTGTTTATATACTGGATGACCAAAAGTTGCATTTTTCCTTTAATGTTTTATAATGAAATTTTAAAATGAGAAATTTATTTAGAATTGTTTTGAGCCAAGGGTTGATGTCTATTGCTGTGCTCCTGCCTGTGCTTTCCAAGAGCTAGAATTACCTGTGTATGTCACCAAGCCAAACTAAATATGACAATTTTTCAAATTTATTTAACATAATCAGCTAATTGAAGTTACATCTACCCAAGTGATGCTAGGGATAGCACATAAGTGCTCTGCCCAGTGACACTAAAGGTAAACTTAGAAGTTTAGGTCACTCACGTGTGGATTACACCCTCCCACGTTTCAATTTTATTGGGATGAACTACAGAGGGTGCAAAGCGTGGATAGGTGGTACAGGGATAAACTGGGGTGCCGATGAGTCTTTGCATATGCAGCCCAGACTGAGCAATCCGGGAAGACAAGACCAACGTGACACACACATTTTGACATTTATTGATCGATTCATATTTTGTGGTACCAGAAATGGAGCTCAGGACTTTGGCCTTGCCTGGCAGGCACTTATGCTGCTGCGCTATCTCCCCGGCCCCCCACAGTAGCATTTTAAGCCCACTTCAGGTTTTAAAGTCCACTTGCTTTACACTTGGTGTTTAGTTTGTGTTTACTGTTAAAAAAGAAGAAAGAAAGGAAAAAAATGGAAAACATGAAAAAGGCAACACGCCCTCAGAGTCAGCCCTCCAGCCCCGCCCCAGCGCGCAGGTCCGGCGTCCTCACGGTCGCCGTTGCCATGGGTACGGAGACACGCAGGCGCGCTTGGTCGCGCGCGGAGTGCGCGCCAGACCCGCCCGGCACTGCCGCGGCTGTTTCCAGCCTCGCTTTCCTCTTTTCCTTGCCTATCCCCAGGTTTCGCTGTGGTCTCGGCACAGCCTGGCCCACCACCTCCACAGTCGCTGCCCCTTCCGAGGGTCGCGCCCGCCCGCCCGCCTACGGCCCGCCAGCCCCGCTGCCCCCCTCTGCCACGCCCAGGCAGCCCACCCTGACCCGGGACAAAGATGGCGACAGCCGCGTGACCAAGCCAGTGAGCGCCCCTGAACCGGGCTGCTCCGATGACTTTGAGGTCGGAGACGCGGCAAGGCGAGGGTGAACTCTGACTTCTGGATCCTTGTGCCACTGTCGGGCCGACCTGGGAGGTTGTCCGGTGTGCTGGAGCATCGCGAGCCATGGCAATGATTCTGCTGGAAGACTGGTGCCGTGGGATGGATGTGAACCCCCAGAGAGCGCTGTTGGTCTGGGGGATCCCAGTGAATTGTGACGAGGCTGAAATTGAAGAGACCATCCAGGCTGGGATGCCCCAGGTGCCCCATCGGGCTCTTGGAAGAATGTACTGGAGGGAAGAGAATGCAAAAGCAGCCCTGATAGAGCTCACTGGCGCTATTGATTATGCTTTGATCCCTAGGGAGATGCCAGGCAAAGGAGGGGTCTGGAAGGTGGCCTTTAAGCCCCCCACTTCTGATGCTGAGTTCTTGGAACGGCTGCACCTCTTCATCGCCAGAGAGGGCTGGACCGTGCAAGATGTTGCCCGTGTTCTGGGGCTGCAGAACTCTGCTCCAGCCCCAAGCCCAGAATTGCCAGCAGAGATGCTCAGCTACGCTTTGGATACTGTTCTCCAGCCTCTTGTTGAGTTTGTCTGGTATAAGAAGCTGACACTGTTCTCGGGGAGGGACATCCCGGGGCCGGGGGAGGAGACCTTTGAACCTTGGATGGAGCACACCAGCGAGGTCGTGCGGGACTGGCAGGTGCCCGACGCGGAGAAGAGGCGCCGGCTGATGGAGAGCCTGAGAGGCCCTGCCGCAGACGTCATTCGCATCCTGACGACTGCCAACCCAGCCATTAGCACAGCCGAGTGCCTTAAGTCCCTTGAGCAGGTGTTTGGGAGTACCGAGAGCTCCAGGGACGCGCAGGTTAGGTTTCTGGACACTTACCAGAACCCAGGAGAAAAGTTGTCTGCTTACGTCATCCGTCTGGAGCCACTGCTGCAGAGAGTGGTGGAAAAGGGGGGCATTGATAAAGAGAAGGTGAACCAGGCCCGCCTAGAGCAGGTCCTTGCAGGAGCCACCCACAGCACGGCCCTCCACAGGCAGCTGTGGCTGGCTAGGGCTGCAGAAGGGGCGGCCCCTAACCTCTTCCAGTTGTTGGTGAAAATCCGGGAGGAGGAGGCCAAGGAGGTAGAGGAGTAGGCCTCCCTTTTACAGTTAGGCTTGGAAGGGCCTTTCTGAGGCTCAGCAGAAGGGGCTTCAGTTCCAGCTTGGATCACACAGCTGCTTTCCTTGTCCTTGTGTGGCCATGAAGGAGTGTCCCTGAGCAGGAAAGACTTCCTTTTTCCGTTTTTAATTTGTTTTGTTTTGAGGGGCTGGGGTATTAGGTCTGCATAATTATTAACGTTTGGAAAATTGTACAAACAAGCAGTAGGAGCTGCTGCAATAAACAAGTGGAGCAGGAGGCAGAAATGCCATTGAAAGGCTTGGACACTGTTGGGTGCTATCTGGCCTTGTGGTGTCATCATCAGTGGTGAAAAAGTGTGACTTGGATGAGTCCCATCCTGACCACTGAGTGTGAAGCTGCATGTCCAGATGTTTAGCGCATGCCTGACTTACAGGAAGTGCTCGATAAAAATGTGAACTATTTGTCTTTGTTACTAATGATAGTTTGTGTTATTGTAAATTGCCCTGATTTATTTTACTGGGAAGAAATATGGAGCTATTAAATAAATATTGGCCACCTTTACAATGCACTTATTATTCCTAATCTTTTAGCCCCTGGGTCAGTTTAATTGGAAAGGATTCTGAGACTTCAAAATAAGCTGTGTCTTACTCTTCCTTTTGTTGCTGGTACAAATACCTGACACTCAAATGAAGGAGGGGAAAGTTTATTTAGCTCACAGTTACTGGAAATTTCATAGTGTAAAATAGCCTGAATTACATAGCAAGACCTCAGAGCCTTATTTGCTCAGGAGAGAGGGTCAGTGCCTCTGTCCTCTCCAAAGATCTCCTGTCTGCCCAAGGTGGCCTCGATCGCAGATGCTGCTGCCCTGCACTACAGGTCCAGAGGAGAGGCTGAGGCACTGCTATGTTCAGCATGACCCACTCCACACCTCCGAGAGAGGTCACTGGCCTGAGGAAGTGTGGTTGCCAGTTTAATGGTTAGCACCTCTCTGGTCCCACCCCTCGAGCCCCGCCCTGACCCTCTGGCACCTGTACGTCTAGCCACCAGCTGCTTCTTAAGCAGGGTCTGCCCTGTGACTTACATGAGGCTTTGATAGGACAACTAGATGCAAACTATAACAAGCTGTTTAAAAATACTGTACATATAGGGTTATGTGAATCAGTTTTCCACTGTGTAAGATATAGGTATCAAATGGAAAAGTTATGAATGAGATGCCCTATTTTGAATCTTAGGCATAACTGTTCATGCTGATTCTGTGTTCTCACGTCAAAGTTATTAAGTAGATGTTTTCAGCCTCCCCGGCATTGAGATTACAGGTGTGTGCCACCACACCTGGTCTTGGAGGCCGGCTCAGCGTGTCCGGGGCGGGGCCCTTGAGGCATTTGGTGCTAGTGGATTGATCCCTTGGGCCTTGGACTTGCCTAAGCAGGTTCTTAGTCCATTTGTGTTATGCCAAGAAACACCAAAATGGAAAAACTTCAAAGTATATTTAGTTGTAGAGATTCGGTGACTGCAGCTGTCTCTGGTGGTACTCTTTTATTTCCCCCTCATAAGCACATATCTCCACATTCTCGCCTCCCTTTCCTCAGTAAACATGAATATGTTCTCCCTTGGACACTTGCCATACCCTTGCTTCCCGACCACCAGACTCCAAAGTTCCTGCTCCTTCATACCCACTGGCATCAGGTACCCCGTCCCCGTAGTACTGGGGATCAAACCCAGGGCTTCACACATGCTATGCAAACGTTTTACTATTGAGCTCCAGCCCCAGTCCTAAACAATTTTATAGCTGTGGCATGGACCACATCTGACGAAGAATAGTCTCATTGCCTGCTTACATGTAACAACTGTGTGTATGCTCACGTATATTTAACATAGTACATACACATAGCATGCAACTGTGTTAGGATTCTAGGCCCCCATCCTTTGTTCTAAGAAATAAACCAAAAATAACTGAGCCATTTATGATCTGGATTAGGGCTTTCCATTACAGGCTCAGAATTAAAATTTTTCTGCTTTTAAGGAAGGCTAGCAGCAAACAAGGTATCTTCACAGATACTTGTGGGATAAGAAATACAAACTGCATCCAGGCCTATTCTGTGATTAAAATTACATTCTGGCTGATAGCATGGAGTATGTGCTGGCAGAGAGTGAAGTTCCTGACATCGCTGCGTGACTTGTTTTGCAGTGCTAGCGCCTGTCAGCTAACGTTTACCTTGTGTGTTTGAAGTAAGTTGAGGACTAGGAATGGTCAAATGCAATAGTGAATTGCTGTCCCTAAAGACACTAATTTGAGGGGCTAGGGAGATGGCTCAGTGGAAAAAGTGCTTCACTGGCAAGAACAAGGGCCTGAGTTCAATCCCCGGTTTAGCCAAAAAAAAACAAAAAACAAAAAACAAAAGCTTTTCTGTTTAGCCAGGCATGGTGGTGCATGCCTGTAATCCCAGCACTTGGGAAGCTGAGACAGGAGGATTGTTATGAGTTCGAGACCAGCCTGAGCTACAAAGTGAGTTTGAGGCCAGCTTGAACTGGATAGTGAGACCCTGTATCCAAAAAAAAAAAAAAAAAGACACTAATTTGATAGGGTAGACAACTAAAAACTTGGGAAAAGATGCTGTCACTAGTAATAAACTACTAAAAAAAGTTTATAAGATAAACCAAGTAGGAAAATCGGGAAATCCTGATTCTGCTTAAGTTAAGATTATAGCATCTTTTTTTCATTTCTTTCTTTTCCTTTTGGGACATCAGGAATTGAACTCAGGACCTCGTATTTACCAGACAGGTGCTTGTGTGCTCAGCTGTATCTCTGGCCCCGGCAGCTTGCTTTCATAAGCTCTCACATGCATATGCATTCTCTCTCTTTTGGTCCCTCTCCCTCTCCCTCTCTCATCATCCTAAGGCTGATTTCTTTGGCACTGAGTATTATTAGAAGTTCCTCTTCACAATGGAGAGAAACCCTACGTATGTAAGCAGTGTGGGAAAGCTTTCAGCCAATATAGTCATTGTTAAGTTCACAAAAGGACTCATACTGGAGAAAAACCATATGTATATAAGCAATGCATGAAAGCTTTCACTAGAAAAGCAAATTGGTGAATACATGAAAGGACTCACACAGTGGAAAAACCTATGCATGTAAGCAATGTGGGAAAGCTTTCACCAGAAAAGCTGGCAAATACATGTATGAACTCACACTGGGGAGAAACCCTATGTATGTAAGCAGTGCAGGAAAGCTTTTAACAGACAAACAGATTGTCATACACATGTATAAACTCACACTGGGGAGAAATCTTATGTATGCAAACAATGTGGGAAGCTTTCAGCATATACAAGACATGGCAAAGACATGAAAGTACTCACAAAGGGGAGAAACCCTATGTTTGTAGGCAATGTGGAAAAGCCTTAGAAACAGAGATTGTGAATCACACGTACAGACTCACACTGGGGAGAAATCCTATGTATGTAAGTAATGTGGAAAAGCTTTTAACACCTGTGATAATTGTAGGATACATGAAAGAATTCATACTGGGGAGAAACTCTATGTATGTAAGCAATGTGAAAAAGCCTTTGTTAGAAACAGAGATTGTGAATCATATGTACAGACTCACATTGGGGAGAAACCCTATGTATATAAGCAGTGTGTGAAAAAGCTTTCCATATTTATTGTAATTAATTGTCAAATTCATGAAAGAGTTCACACTGGGGAGAAACCGTATGCCTGTACACACTGTGGAAAAGCTTTTACAAGTGGTGTTTGTCAAAATCATGAATGGATTCACACTGGGGAGAAACCCTATGTATGTACCTGATGTGGGAAAGCTTTCAGCACATGTGGTAGTTGTCAAATACATGAAAGAAAACACACACATACACAAAAGAAGTTCCCTGAGTTGTTCTTCTTTATCATCTAAGACTAATGATCATGTAATAAGACACAAATGTCATTTTCTTACAAAATAACATGATTTATTACTATTTTAAAACAAGTCTCACAAAATAACATTCAGCAACTCAATATTTCTAAATAACTTAACACACAATAACTTTAGTCATAAAGTCATGCTACAAAATTCCTGTGTATAAAAGATTATTACCAAAGTATTAATAGATGTTAAAATGCTCTTTGGAATGGAATTGATTCTAAAAGCCAAAGATCCTGGAATGGAGCTCATAATCATAACTGACCATCCAGAAGAAAGCAGCCAGAGCTGCAAATCTAGAGCCATCTATTCTCCATGCAGGCAGGAGTGCCTGCCTTGGAGGTGGGCGCTTCCAGCTTACAAAGGAGCATGGTGCTTCCAACCAACAAAACCTGGTAACAACTTAGTGCAGACAACATCCAAATTTGTTTTCAAAATTGGGGTGTGAGGAGGTAACAAAGTGTGTGAGTAGGAGAATTACTTGGCACCTCCTCCAGAGGGATGATATGGGGTGCAGCAGATATGACTTGAGCTAGCAAATCTGGGTATCTCCACTCTGCTTATGTCAACAGGCAGCAACTACTCATGCTGGCTTAGACTAGTCAGGGGTGAGGTTTGATCCTCTAATGTTTATGTGCAGGCTACATATTTATCCATTTGCTTTTTGGAAGTACTTTCCAAGAGCATCCAGTTCAGAATTTTAAAGTGCAAATCTATTGAAAAATAGTTTACTCTCCCTCCACACCCCTGTTAAACTTGTTAGATCATAATTTGGTTGGCTGGTTCCCTCTACTCTGCCCAATATGGGAAATAGCCTAGAATCCAATTAGGACTTAAGTGTCAGGTATGAAGTTTATTTTAGGCCAGAAAAAGTGTCTTAGTTTCTTCTTTCAGTTTTGTTCTTTTACAAACATTGATTAATAAAAGGTAGGAATAGATACATTGATGTGGTATTTCTAAAAGCTCAGTGATTTGAAAATGAAACTCCTAATTGCTTTAAGTTTCACCTATCTTATAGCTTTTAAAAAGGAAAAGAGTATGACATGCTGAAGTAAAAAGAAAGGAATACAGTCAAAGTTAGCTGTGTTAGAAGCACCAACTCTGCTACACTGAATCTTGTTTATTTACAGACACATAAAGAGGCCCAAGTAGAGAGAACTGTGCCAAAGGAATGAACTACCGGTAGCAGATAACCGTGCAGGTTCACGGTTTCCTCCCTTCACCAGTACTTATGATGTCTAAGGTCTTAGTAAACCAAAGATCCGACAGCACTCAGAGAGACACTGACTACACAAGATGTTCTGATGCTTCCTATACTGTCTTGTTGGGCTGGTCCTCTGCTCTTCCATCAGCCCTTAGAAAAACGCAGGGGGAAGATCCAACTCAGAAAATGTTAACAGTCACCATTCAATTTCCATTTCTCCTTATTCTGTTTTCAACTCACTGGCAAAAAGTGTCAAAAGCACCCATTCAAGTAAAAAATTCCATACAGGAGCCACACTTACGTGCTGGGTTCTTTCTTCATTCATGGAATGGATTCCTGACTGATTGTAATAAGTAGGTATCATTCTGATCACACTAAGAATCAATGCCTGTGTCAGATAATTTTTATACATGATACATTTTACAGTATTTTTCTGTATTTAATGACTATCTCAGTCTGTAAAAGTTTGCATCAGATGTAAAAGCTGATCCATTTTCTGAAGTATATTTAAAACATTAAATTTTAGAGACAAAGCACAATCTACCATAAGGTTGAATTCTGTTGACAGTAACAGAGAGGTAGGTAAATGAATATGGTCCTAAGATAAGCAAGGATGGTAAGAAATAAACATTTGAGGCCCTGTTTAAAAAAAGAAAAAAAAACACACACATGAGTTTAACCTTCTAGCCCTGAGTTTCTAATACTATGTGAAACTTAAACACCTCTGCCCATTTCCTTCCATTCATGGTTATCATCTTGTTTCACACAACCCCAGCACAAGGCACAATTCAAGCAGACAGAAACTGGACAGAGGAGCACTGAGGCCAGAAAGCACTGGGTACAACCGGGGGGAGACCCTGTTCCCATCTTTCCCTCACAGCTAAGAGGGCAAGGTCTGGAGACACCTTTGGCTGCTGTAACTGCACAGAAGGAGCTCCTGGCATCTCGTGGAGGTTGGGGAATGCAGCTAAGTATCCTGCCCAGAAGTTTCCTGTGGCATCAGATCACCTAGCCCAGAACATAAACAGTGCTAACACTGAGAACCTCTGGCTTAAGGGAACAAAATCCTGTGAGCAGAATACAAAAACCTTTCAGGCCTAGTTAGGTAATATGACAATAGGCTTAGAATTACAGAACACAGAAAAGTTGAATTCCTTGGTAGGTAAAAATCAAATTTACTGTGAAAAATTAAAATACTCTACTGATGCCAGAGCTCTACCATCCTTTATAAGAATAAGGTAAGGTGGTGCACAGCTGAAACCCCAGCACTCGCAAATTTGAGCTTAGCCTGAGCAACTTAGCAACTTAGATCCAGGTCTCATAATATAAAAGGGCTGGGATGTAGCTCAGTGCAAAGTCCCTGGTTTTAATCCCCACACTAGAACAAAGAAAAGGAGATGTTCAATGATTCGCTAACATAGGAGCACAGGCATCATCCATATATTAGGTCAAATATGTAAAGTCAGAGACGTAGAACAAAGGCATTAAATATAAACTGAATTGCAGGAGTAAAGGACGGTCCAAGGTGGACGTGAGGGCCACACTGAACTTCTTCACACAGCCACTCCTCCACCTGCTAAGTGCATAGATTCTGACTCTAATTCCAGGAACAAGGATCCACAGAAGCCACTGAAATATTTGTTAAATGCAACTAAATATGAATTTTGTGTAAAATGGATACAGAAAAGCACCTTTCTCTGAGAACCACCAGTGATTAAAAGACAGTGAGAAAGAGAAAATTAATGTCTATATTATAGAAATGCAGAAAAATCAAACACTAAAACTGTAAAGTATTTCATAAATCAATTCAACACAAAGTCATCCATTTTCTATAATATTCACTTCCAGAGTAACTTTCAGAGAACATTCCCATACACAACAAGGTGGTCTAAGCTTGCCTACTGGATGAAGTGCAAACCACAAGATCACCTTCCTACTCCACATAGGGCCCTAAACAACACCAAGGAGCTTGAAGGCTTAATGCCTACGGTTCACAAAAGCAGCCCCCACCCCCCAGGCTTTGCATGTAAAAACCAGCCAGGGGGAAGGCTTCTCCCTACCCTGGTGAGGGGAAGGCCTAGAGGGTTAGGCCAAGTGTTCTTATTTGGATTCAGAGTTGATTGTCAAAGCAATGGTTCCTTTTGATCAGGATGATTCAGCGAAACCAAGTGATTCTTAAGTGACAGCTGTAGATTTTTGAAACCTAGGACTACTTATGCAATCATTTAAAAAAAATGATTCTCCCCTCTTCCACTGGATGGGGAAATAAGAATCCATCGTCTCTGGTGGGAGACTAGGCACAAGTTGGCAGGGGCCCCCTGACTTCTTTCTGCAGTCTATTTATTAGTGATTCACTTATGACCTACTATGGGCTTCATCTGACTACTGCTCTTGCATTTTCCAGAAAATTCTTTTCCTTACATCATAAATTATAATCTCTGCATCTAACTATTGCTTTGCAATTCAGAAGTTAAATCATCTGCAATGCTTCACACAGGCGGCAATCCTCAAACACACTACTGTTTACCTGGCATCCCGCACCAATACTTCTCTCCTCCCTGCACAATCACTTACACAATACACTTTCTGAGTGGTTCAACTTAGCGCTTCTCAAACAATACGTTTTGAAATATATATATATATATATATGAGCACAGTCTGCATTTATTGAGAAGCACCAGATCCAATCTTCAAGTCTGTATACCCTCCTAACTGTAACAGTGAGGTTCAGGGGACCAAACCACTGGGGCAAATTGTGATGCAAAGGCTGACATTTAGGCCAGAGCTACTGACTTTAAGCGATAAGGAACCAGAAACCAGAAACATGTACTTCAGGCCAGGTCCACACGGGGAGCATGGCCTCACTATTGGCCAGAGGAGGACCACGACACTCATGTTAAGTGGAATGACTGATTGTGCATATACAGTGACTGGAGTGGCCATTAATGAAACACAACCTAAATTCCAGTTGACAAGCTACATAGTTTTGGAAACACAAATCAATACATACCAGGTGGGCTAGAAAGCCTCCCAGATACGAATTATTCCTTTGCATACACAGCTCTGCCAACAAGTGCGGGCCCCTGGCTTCCCCAACTGTCCGTAGGTGGGTCTAAGGGCTGCTCTTTCTGCCACCATGCCGCCTTCAGAACAGTGCAGGACATGCTTGTGCTTCTGAGGCAAAGGACAGGGGCTTTCTAGAGACTCAAAAGTGTATCTTCTAAAATGCCTGGTCTAAAGTTACTAAACAAACTGAATAAACAATATTTGTTCCTTTGCTATTAAGATGATGGGGTCACCCAGTTATATACCTGGGAATGAAGACAAGGATGGAAAAGTTATAGTTTACAAAAAGAGAACTAGACAGTATAAAGTTGACATTAGCAGTTGTGGGGAAGAACACTGGGTAGGTCTAAAAAAAAAAATTGGGTGTGAGATTTCTTTTAAGAACTTCCTGTCCCACACAGAATCTTTAAAATAGAGAATTATACGAAACTTATCTACTGTTTTTATGATATTTAAATAAGTTAACACAAAGGAAAACATGGTGTTAATTCTCTTCTTCCTCATCTTCTTTAATTACTGGAGTACCTAAAATGAAAAAGAAAATGCTTGTGTTTATTCTCCACAGGTTGTTAACTCTAAATGGAAATATTTCTCTATTAATCTGAGAAGCTCTGAAGGGCTGTGAAATGTGACATCATAAAATAGTTTCATGAAATAATGTCTTAAATTTCAATTCAAAGGCTCTCAGGAGAATTTACAAGTGAATTTAGTATAACTTCTCATGAACATACAGCTCCCTACCTGTAGAGTCATAAATAACATGCCTACAAGTGCCTACAGAAAAATAAGATGGTTAGGGTACAGACACTTATCATCTCTCTTTTTCTCCTTTTGTTGGTGCTGGGGCTTGAGCCCAGGCCTTGGGCATGCAAAGCATGTACTCTATCATGGATCTATACCTCAGGCTTCTCTTTCCTTTCAATGGAAAGGAAATATTCACCCACCCAAATACTGTATAAATCATATCAATAGCTGTATATTCACAAACAAGAGAAAAGGCTTGAGGAAACTCAGGACAGTCCCTGAGTCTCAGAGGCCCACTGGCCTCCTACCATGCCTGTACTGTGCCTTCTCACAGGTGGTGATCCACAGCATCTGTCATTTATCCTTCAGTCTGAACATTCTGCGTAGTTCAGTTTATATAAAACTCTATAAGATACAAACTGATACAGACAGAAAGCAGAAGGAAACTGGTGGAAATCGCAGGAATGGAGGACAATAAATAAAGATGTTTTTGGGGTATATGTATGTTCATTACCCTAAGTATAATGATGGTTTCATAGGAATGCACATCTGTGAGAACTTGGGGAATAGTATACTTTAAATATGTATGGTTAATTATATATCAAGCCCAGTTTTGGGGAGCTTTTTGGTACTAGAGATCAAACTCAGGACCTTGTGCTTGCCAGGTAGGTATTTAAGCTGCTGAGCTATCTCCCTGGCCCCAATTATATATCAATTATACCTCAAGCTGTTAAATTTTTTTGTAAACAAAAGCATTAAAGGCAATTAATTTCCATTCTGAGGCAGATGGGGTTATCTTCCCTGGTGAGGCATATCAGTATCATCTATAATACATTTCCAAACTATATGTGACCTTTGCTCTCTCCCTAGAGACTTGGAGTCTCTCTGTCCCTCTGTCCCTCTCCCCACCCAACAGGTATGCAGCACCATTTAAGAACTACTGCCAAGCCGGGCGTGGTGGCGCATGCCTGTAATCCCAGCACTCGGGAGGCTGAGGCAGGAGGATTGTTGTGAGTTCGAGACCAGCCTGAGCTACAAAGTGAGCTTAAGGCCAGCCTGAACTGCATAGTGAGACCCTGTCTCAAAAAGACAAAAAAAAAAAAAAAAAAAAAAAAAAAAAAAAAAAAAAAAAAAAAAAAAAGAACTACTGCCATATATAATTCAGGTATAAAAAAATAAGTAAACAGCTACACTCTCTTAATTCACTGATTAGAGACATCTGCTATAGTAATGTCTGTAAGTATAATATCATGTATGCAATTTGTACGATACCAAAACATTATGAAAAGTTTGCAATGTATTAATTTATCAAATCTGTCCTGTTAATTTGCCTTGAAACTGTCTCATTGATATTTGTTCTTCAATAAAAAAAAGAATTTCATAAAGCAAGATGATAGAAATCTAAAAAAAAGAACTACTGCCATAGTAAGTGCATAAGAGATTTGAGCTCTGAGAGAGCTGAGCAAGGAGGAAGAGACACAAAACAGGACTGAAAGACCAGAACATCAGAAGCAGAGTGGTTAGGAAGAGGAAAGGCCTGAGGAGAAGTATAAAGGACTAGGTCCCTTGTTGAAAAACCATGCGACTCTTGGTATGAGTATAGTGATGACTACAGCAAGGAAAACATGCTCCTGAATGGTCCTCCTTGTTGCCATAATGCATTGGGGTACTACTTGTTTTCTAAGTGTTCTCCTTCCTCCCATTCAGGGGGCCTAATGGGTTCCATGCAGGACTGTATGGCGACTAGGTGGAAAGTGGACACAGACCCCAAGACTTATTGGCTTCTGTCTCTGAAAACCTTGAGACACTGAGCAGACACCTTTTGTGAGAAGGCACAATGTGGAGGCGGTAGGGGTGGTCTTCTCAGACTAGAAAGAGATTTCCAGGGGGCTCTGGAACAGAAAAGCTCCTGGCTGGACTTCCTCACAGCACCACAGGGGGCAGGTGATGCACTTCCACACCTCAAGGGTGGCAAGGGTGTATCTGGTGGCAGCAGGGGGATGGGTCCAGAGGGACCCTGGGAATGGAAACTACAGATGTTTTAGTGATAAGCTTGAGGACCAGAGGGTGTCTCCTCATGACCGTGCCCAGAATGATGCAAAATCCCAGGGGAGATCGTAAGAGTGACACACAGAATTTCTTACCAGTCAGCTGAATTAAATAAGGGAAGTGGTGATCAAAGGGAAAACAAAATTAATTTATATTAAAATATTTCTCATACAACTGAGCTTTTGGCTTACTAAAATTTTTATTTATTTATTTGTTTTCTTTCTGTATTTTAGGGAAGGGTCTATAGGGTGTTTAGGGTCTCACTACTAGATCGGATTCCAAGTGATCTGTCTGTTTACAGCCTCCAAAGAGCTGAGATTATAGTTACATGCCACCACATCCAGTCTCAATTGCTGTCTTAGCCCACCTGGGGGGGGCGGGGCATAAAATTTTAAATTTTAAAATGTTAAAAGTTTTGTTTTTCTTTTCTTTTTTGAGATAGGGTGTCTCCATGCAGCTCAGGCTGGCCTTGAACTCACTTTATAGCCCAGGCTGGTCTCGAACTCAAGAGGATCCTCCTGCCTCAACCTCCTGAGTGCTAGGATTATAGGTGTGTGCCACCACGGCCTGCTAAAATATTAAAAGATTTTAAAGGAACAATATTCAAGGATGATGATTTCATTTATTCTCATAACAACACTGAAATGATTCCTCATGATAGCTGGAGGAATCTCCAGCTTTTGTATTACAAATAAAGAAGGCTTGGTGAGACTAATTAGCACCAGGTCACAAGTACTACATACAGCTAGGCCATGGCCCAGTGAATCCATGACATCCAGTGACACTAACAGGACTCTCTGGAGGTGGGACACTAGAGCTTAGCAGGGCAATGACCTAGAACTACAGCTTTGCGCCAACTGCAAGAAAGCAACTACTTCTCACTTACAGCTCATCGCTCCACAACATATTTCTGTAATTAAGAAGAGGCCTAAGCCGGGCGTGGTGGCGCATGCCTGTAATCCCAGCACTCGGGAGGCTAAGGCAGGTGGATTGTTGTGAGTTCGAGACCAGCCTGAGCTACAAAGTGAGCTCAAGGCCAGCCTGAACTGCATAGTGAGACCCTGTTTCAAAAAGACAGAAAAAAAAAAAAAAAAAAAAAAGAAGAGGCCTAAGTTTTTTTCTGTTAGATCCTGATATGAGAACGGTTTTACACCAGCCCAAATACCCTAGGAACTTCTCATCCTGTCCTGGTATCCACTGAACCACTAAGTTTTATGTGGGGAGAAATGGCCTTCCATACCCCGGACAGCCATCCTGTTCTGGAGTCCCATCCCTTGGCACCCCGTGCCCCACTTCGGCTTCTCTGGCTGGGGGCCTTCTGAGCCGCCTGACTGCTCACCGTCTAGCTTCTTCAGTTTTGGTACTCGCTTGGTTGCTTCCTCGATCCAGTTGCCCTCTGCAGAATGCTTCTCCTCCAGAGGATTGCCCACAAACACCAAGTCCTCCAGGCACGGCAGGTCTGTCAGCTTCACAAACTCAGCTGTAGGAATAGAGAACACCTGCTACATTGAAATGGTAACTTTTACTGTTATAATTTTGGAGTTTGAATTTCAAATTGCTAGCTTCAATCTGTGCTTATTCAGGACAAGTAGGTGTTTTAAGATTTTGAAGTATTGGGCTGGTGAGATAGCTCAGTGGACTATGCACCTGCTTAGAAGCGCAGGGACCGGGATTCCATCCCTGGTACCACACATACTGCTGCAGCCCCGTCCCAGGATGCCGAGCAGGCAACCTAGTCAGGGAATGGTGGCACATGCCCGTAATCCCAGTGGTAGGGAAACTAAAGAGAGGTCTGCTGCGTAGTGAGACCCTGCACATAAAAAAAATTAAATAAAAATTTTGAAGCAGGTTAGGGAAATTTTACTGTATGAAGTCATTGTCTGAGGACACTATAGGATGGGAGGGAAAAAAAGAACCCTCTCTTCAGCCTTCATACTAGCCTAAGGGGGGGACAGGAAGAAGAGAAGAGGGTCAAGGGTGAAAAGGACTGTGATCTACATGAATGCTCTCTTCACCGTGCGGCAATCCGTGCAGGTGAAGCTAAACTGCTGTTCTCTATTCCTTCATCTCAAAGTCGTCTTTTCCTCCTCCTGCCCCCCAACCCTTCTCCTCCCCTCCTCCTCATCATCCTCTTCCTCCTCCTCCCCCATCTTCTTCAGACAGGGTCTCTCTATGCAGTTTAGGATGGCCTTGAGCTCACTGTGTGGACCAAGCTGGTCTCAAACTCACAGAGATATTTCTGCCTCAGCTTCGTGCACCACCACGCGCAGCCTCCATCTTTAAATTCTTAAAGCAATTCAAATTATTATTGCAGAATCTATCATAAAATGTTATAAATATCAGCTTACAAATAAATTTTCCCCACTGTGCTGGGAGCTCCTTGAGGACAGGGATAGCTTCTCAGTTATGCAGATCAAGAGTCTGGCATCCACCATGTACATAAGAGGGCTTTAGTACATGCCGAATTAATAATATGCAATAAAAAGCAAAGCAACATAGATATGGAATATGTCTTCCACTCAAGAATGAGTATATTTAAACTAATTCCTTCGGCTTTTGACTGATACGACAAGGACCTACCTAACTATATTTGCTCTAAGTAAAAATTTAAATATATATTTCATACATTTAAAATTTAGGAATTACATCAGGGATGTAACTCAGTGGCATAGCACCTGCCTGGCAAGCTCAAGATCTGGAGTTCAATTCCCAGTACCCGCTACCCCCAATAAGATGCTGCCTAAAATTTAGGAATTCCTATAGTATTTCCATTAGAAAGAAAGAAAGAAAGAAAGAAAGAAAGAAAGAAAGAAAGAAAGAAAGAAAGAAAGAAAGAAAGAAAGAAAGAAAGAAAGAAAGAAAGAAAGAAAGGAGGAAAGGAAGGAAGGAAGAAAGAAAAAGAAAAGAAAAAGAAAAAGAAAAAAAAAAGAAAAAGAAAAAGAAAAAGAAAAATTCTGTAGCTATTTCTTTCTGTGCTTTGAAATAAATGTTTCTAGTTTGTATCTTTTCATCCTCTGGGTATATTCTGAAACAAGAGGTTGATGGTTAGGAAAGAGTCACTCCTGGCTTACCCCAGTCTTTCACCAGGTTATTAGACATGTAGAGAATCTTCAACTTTTTCATTACATGGATCCCTTTCAACTTTTCAATAAAATTGTAGGAGATCCACAGTTCTTCTAATGTGTCCCCTACAGCTTCCTGCAAAAGAAAGCAATGTAATTTGTGTGCTTGTTTGTAATCTTTCCCTTTGGGCACCTTCATTATAAACATAGACAATGGCTTTCAGAGAAGACTAAGTCCTGCCTACCTATTTGTAGGAGAGCTGACTGTTGGGGAGAAGTTGTTTCCCATTAAGGGAACAAAATAGAACATTCGCTTTCCCTCTCAACTCTTCCTATTCTGATTGTTTCACTGAGTGAAACATTCACAAAACATTCTTTACCATGATAGCTATGCATTTACCAACAGGAGAAATAAAGGCACTACATCATCTCTTTTATTGAATTCTAATTACTGTCCTATTGATTATATATATTATTTGGGTTTTTTCCCCCCTGCAGTACTAGACAATGAACCCAGGGCCTTCACATTGTGCTGCATTCCCTAGCCCGTTAGAGACAAGGTCTCACTAAGTCACTAAGTTGCCCAGACCAGGCTTGAACTTCAAATCTTCCTGCTTCATATTTTCAGTGTTGAGATTATAAGAATATACCAATATACCCTTCTTATTATTTGGTCTTTACATTTATAGTAGATAAGCTATTTGATTTTTATTATAAGAGAAACTTTAAGGCTTCTTTTCTACTATCTATCTATCTATCTATCTATCTATCTATCTATCTATCTATCTATCTATTTATCTATCTATCTATCTATCTAAATTGCAGGCTGGCCTTCAACTTGCTTATTTAGCCAAGGCTAACTCACTGCAATCCTCCTGCCTTTTGGCCTCCCAAGTGTTGGGGTTATAGGTGTGTATCACATGCCCATTTTAGAGCTTTTTAAATAACAGTATACTAATATTAAATAGTATAGCTAAATCTGAAATTCAGGGTTTTCACATTTATTATAGGAAAGTTAAAACATAAAAATAATTTTATATCAAATGTCCATATATGGCCACTATACATTTTGCTCTACTTGTCCTGTCATATCTGCCCACCTACTCATCCCACCATCTGGCAACTCTTCTTATCTTTTTGACACATACAATGCAGCTTCAACCTATCATATTATTAAATTAACGTAACTACCAAATGTTAGTAAAGACTTTCTATTGTAGTATAAAGGTTATATCATATTGTCTCTTAGATTTTATTTATTTATTTATTTATTTATTTATTTATTTATTTATTTATTTATTATTTAAAGGCTGTAGCCCAGTGCAGAGGCTCTCAATTCAGTCTCAGTTATGACCAGACTTAAATTTTAGATATAATCAATAATTGCAAAAAGATTTTCTTTTATAGACATTACATGAATGTGGGTTTTTGTTGTTGTTTTTTGGTTTGTTTGTTTTTTTAAAACATAAAATGTCCTGGCCTGCTGTGCTGGTCCAGCCCCAGGGCTTGCTGAGAAGTGACTGCGACTGAGTGCGGTGGCTGATGCCTGTAATCTCAGCATTTGGGAGGCTGAAAACAGGAGGATTACTGCGTCCAATCTGTGTAGTGAGACCCTGTACTAAATACATTAAAAAAAAAAAAACAAAAAAAACATAAAAAGTTCTCAGCAGGATCGTTAAGAAGCTCAAGCACCTTTTACTCCTTCCTAACTTGCCAGCACACACATGGTAACATCTGGAGGGTGAACCAGGACCACATCCTGGTAGCTGCACTGTCAATGACCATGGAGAGAATAGATGCTCCTGGATTAAGATCCTGAAAGCATTTCCCATGATGGTGGAGCAAAAGGGAGCAGCTGAGAAGGGCAAGGTCTGAGTTAGCTCTGGGTGTCACCATCTCCAACATTTCATTTTAGTTTCAGCTTTGAAAATGGAAGACACAATGCTTTCAAAGTAAAGAAATTTTAAAATCAGTTTATTCTGGCATTTTTAAATCAGAAATTTGTAATTTAACCAAGCCCGCTTGAGCAGTATTGTGACATCCCCCTAGGAATGCCATTAATTTCTATATGTATTTATATGCTTCTCTATATCTATATCGATATTTATCTTTCGGAGGAGGAGGAGAATCAGTCTTCAACAAGTGAAACTTTAGGAATACATTTTCACTGACCCAGATCCTTAGCCTCATGTCTCTAGTTTATATAGTGTGAAGTAGCTGAAAAAAATACTAATTAAATATTTTATTATTTATTTATTTATTTCTTGGCAGAACTGGGGATTGAACTCAGGCCCTTGCACTTGCCAGGCAAGAATTTATCCTACTGAGCCATCTCCCCAGCCCCGAAAAAATACTAATTAAATATTGACCTTAGGGGAAGAATGCATGGTTAGCAGGTAGACCCTAGGTTCAAGCTCTAGTACCAAAAGAAAACAAAAAGATTTAGGCTTAATTCTGGGTTCTGCCATTGGTTCAGTGCATTTTATATGTATAGGTAAAGACTCATGGTTAATTTCACATAGACCATTTGGTTAACTTTCCAAATGGCTAGCATACTGAATTTGTTCTTTTAACGATTTATCAAGATAAAGTCTTTATTTATTTATTTGTATTTTAGGGCAGAATCTACAGGTCTCACTGTGTAGATTGGACTTGTAGTTATTTTCCTGTTTATAGCCTCCCAATTGCTGGGACTACAGGTACACAACATGCCCAGTCTCAATCACTATCTCAGCACACCCTAGGGGTGGGATCGGCACAGCAGGCCCAGAGACTGAACTCTCAGCTCCTGTGTTTGCCTAAACAGGCACTTTAATCTGCTGAGCTATTTGGCCTGCCCAAAGTCTTCTTTAAAATGATACCAATTTTAAACAGAAAACAACAGCCCCTGTGACCTACCCCTTCTGCCCAGGCCCCTTTCCCACAGCACATCTAGCTCTGATTCAAGCACCTTTCCCCAGCCGCACCTACGAGCACACGAGGCTTTGTACTCTGTATAAAGCCCAAGAGCACTGTAGATGCAGGGTGCATTCCTATCAGAAGCTGAAATGCACTATGTGGTCATCAGCACTTATACTTTTATTCTATGTAAACAGTCAAGGAACTGCTGAAGGATATATGTGCAAAGGTGTTACCTAAGGCTTGATTTGTAAGAACAAACAAACCAACCAAAACACCTGAAAAATATTTGAAGTGGCCAGCAGTATAGGAATACAGTCATGAGCTGGGCGTGGTGGTGCTTGCCTGTAATTTCAGTACTTAGGAGGCCAAGGCAGGAGGATTGTTGGGAGTTTGAGACCAGCCTGTGCTACAAAGTGAGCTCAAGGCCAGCCCGAACTGCAGAGACCCTGTCTTAAAGTGACCAGACAAACAAAAGGAATACAGTCCTATGGCACACAATGATGCTTCAGTTAATGAAGAGCTGCACGTAGGATAGTGTATGCCCCAGCTAGAAGTATGCTGCACTGTCGAGCATTGCATAAGTAAGCTCTCTGATGTTCTCACAAGCAACTGATGCATTTTTCAGAGGGTGTCCCCATCAATACATGATGTGCGAACACTGTGGGGACAACCCGGGCGACTCTCCTTGAGGAGAGTGACTGTCTCCATGTTGGTTGAACCTGGCCCTGTTGTCCACTGAGAGATGTGCACAGAGCAGGTTAGGACTTCCAACTTTTCCCTTCTTGGCTCTAAGCAATGCAAATCGCTCCAGCCAGGTGCTGGTGTGTGGTCTTTGGAGCAAGGCACAGGGCAGTGTTTTCACCCCACAGTTCCCAAATAAACATGTGTGAGCCCAGGTGGGATGGTCAGCCATGTTCCACGTGGTTGGCTAGGATCCAGCCTCTCCTCTCCACAAGAGCCTATGACTTCCCAGAGCATAGCAGATCACACATCAGAGCTGAGGCACCCACCCCAAAACACTGGATACTGCCTCCACTGTGCTATGCAGATGACTCTTTCTGCATATCCTTCAGGCCTCCTGCCCAGCTCAGCTCCCAGCATTCACCTGCTTCCTGCTATTCTCACAACACTCATTCTCAAGCCACTCCCCTCTTCATGAATTAATAAAACCAGGGTTTGGCCCTGGATTGAGGCCTTGTTACAGTTAGCCATTGTCCTAGCTGGGCTCGGGACCCCTTGGCTTACCATAATTACAAATATGCCTTAGTATCTTTATTCTCACCATGGGTTGCATTGGAAGTGGTAGACTGGAATTAACTCACTAGAATTTCAATAACTGTTCCATGGGATTACAAAACAGAATCTTACTGTGCCAAGATAAGGGACCAGGAAGGGCTCCCTATAAACATATGTAAACACATTTTTATATACTGGTATTATGGAAAATTATATAGCTATTTTAAAAAGAGTGCATTAAATCTGCCTTTATTGACATGAAATAATGTTCTTGATATACTGATGAATGAAAAAGCCAAGTTAGAGAAAAAAATCTGTCTTGTACATCATTGATACAAACAATATATATAAGTGTACATACATGTGCACAAGCCCACACACAAGTATCTATTTTCATGTGCACCGAAAAAATTTAAAGTGTATGGAACAATTTCATTTCTGTTACATATGCAATGGGGAATGGGAGAGAAGGATAAGACTTCAGTCTGGCTTTGAACTCATAGCAGTCCTCCTGCCTCAAGCCTCGAGCGCTGGGATTGCTGTGGGCACCACCACGCCCAGCTAGACTTTCACATTACATTTCATATGTGTATGAAATGTTTCTTTTAACAAAGAACACATTACTTTTAGAGTTAAAATTTTAACTTAAATATAAGCATATAGTTTGTATCATTAGTAATAAAACATTGACTCAGGGACCAGAGATGCAGCTCAGTGGCACAGCACCTGCCTGGCAAGCATGAGGTTGTGAGTTTGATTCCTGTACAAAAGAAAACATTTGACTCAATACTAAATAAAATAAAGCACTATTGTAGATGCTGATGAAGAAAACTGTAGCCATTAGGATTTGTGGGGGTGGGGCGAGAGTGTGTGTATGAGAGAGAAAGAATAAGTTTGGATGCTGATAGAATGATAGAGGTAGGAGTAGCTGCCTGTGGGGCTGTAGAGACACAGGGAGGTAGCGAGTTGGGTTTCCTGGAACCAGCATAGTAGAAACCCATGGTAACAGAGTGTTTAAGTCTGAGGGAAAGGCAAATACCAAGATCCTAGGCAGGAGTGCACTGGGACAGTCAAGGAAGAGAACTAAGGCCTGTGGCTAGTGCTTGGCACAGAGCCCCACGCCACAGGACCAGAAAAGGCAGAAGCTGGGCCACACACACAATGGGCTGCAGTATGCCTGAAAGGCTTTCCTGTGTAGTTTAAATACAGCTTTCTCCTTAAGCTGAAGATTCCATGTTTCCCACACTATAGGAGTCCCTTGTACTTTACTGATTCAGCTCCTTAAACCATACTATGATGAAGGCGCACTGGGATGAACAAGTCAGCTGCTCTAAAGACCCACTGGAAGTGCAGCATTATGTCCCCACAGCTCTACATTTCTTTAGTCTATATGTAAGTAGTGAAGCTGTTAGATGTATGCACCTGCATGCACACACACATACACCATGCACACACAATACACACTAGAAAAAAAGCTAACTGATGATATATTAACAGGACTGCACAGAAAGAGAAGACAGTCGTGTAGCTCAGCTGAGAATGTATTCTTGGGCAGGTGTGAAGCCCCGGTTTCAATCTCCAGCCCAGGTGGGATGGTATGATTTTAAATTATTTTAAAAATTTAAATCACATCCTCTGATTCAAAATCTCCAATGGCTTCACAAGAAACTTTGGGGAAAACATCTAAAATCTTATCGTGGCCTGTAATGGTTCGATGTGGCCTGGTGTTTGAGTCCTATCCAGCACCACCAAGGACCAGGCTCTGTCTCTCAGCACCAAGCAGATGAGGGTTAGGGAGTCCTCTTGCTATTCCCTCAGCTGTGCACCTGCTCCCTGGCCAGCTCTGCAGCTCATGTCCGCACCCCACTCCAGACATTCTGTCCTTTCTTCTTGTGCCTTGCTGCATTCATCCCCCGCCCCAGTGTGGTCTGTAGTAACTATGAGTACACAGCCCTTCAAGACGACGTCAGTTATACAGGAGCAAAGATTGTCTTACAGTCTGCCACATCCCTAATGCCTAGGTAAGCATACAGGATGTGCACACATGTGGAGTACTTTTGTTAATGAATGACATAGAAGAATGACTTTATATGTTAAGTTAAATAGGAATGCAAAATAGTATGTATAGTAAGAATTCCATTATCAACATACCCATTAAAGAATCTAAAATAAAAGGTATAAAGTCTTTTATGGTGGCACGTGTTTGTAATTCCAGCACTCTGGGAGGCTGAAGCAGGACAAGAAGTCTGGCTCAACCCAGGCAACTTAGAGATTTAGCAAGACTGTGGCAAATTGAATTAAGAAATAAAACAGGCTAAGGATGCAACTCAGCCCAAAGGCCCTCGGTTCAATCTGCATACTATGAGAGAGAGACAGAGAGAGAGAGACAGAAAGGCAGAGAGAGAAAGACAGAAAAATACAGAGAGAGACAGATACAGAAAGATAGACAGACATAGAGAGAT